>SZWC01003286.1:153486-179413 GCA_023375785.1 Penium margaritaceum | reverse complement strand
CTCTCTCTCTCCCTCTCTCTCTCTCTCTCTCTCTCTCTCTCTCTGTGTCTCTGTCTCTCTCTGTGTTCCAGTTCTGCTGTGTACAGGAAAACACCACTCGACCATCCAAGCGCACACTCGGCACAACAAGGTCGGAAGTGGAGTCCTGTCACAGAAACTTTTGCGAATGCCGTATATTCCATCATGCCGAATGAAAAGGTGCTTCACGCAGAAAGCTGTTGCCGCACCACAGCTGCACAAGCTAGCAGTAGGATGAAACGTTCCATGCTGTGGTAGAAGTCATTTTGAGACATCCTGTCCCCTCAAGGGGACAGGATGATATGAGCGACAACTGTCGCCATCTGGGTCCACTCTGCTGCTTGTCGCTTCTCGCCGTGTCGTTTCTGAGGCGTTGCGTGCACAAAGCTGGACAATTGCAATCCGCTTGTCCTAATCGACGAAGGCCTACAGGATGAGAATGGTTGAAGTGTCTCCTTCGGATGGTTAAGATGTTTCCGTCGGGACAAAACAGACAATTGTGTTTGGTGTAACATCATGCCCAGACCTGCCGCTGGCATATCTTTGGATACTTTTCTCGCACCTCAGTAAATCCTCCTGCAACGTTTTTCACATAGCTCAGAGCTGTTTATCCCGATGCACCATATTGGGGATACATGCATACATCGTGTACACATCTCACACGCGAAGGGATGACTCCCCATCCTTTGGGACGCGCGTCCACGATGCACAGGTCCTTGACAATAGCGCACGAAGCGTTCGAAAGCACAAGGCTTGCACAAAAGTAGCACCCAAGAAGATAAGTGGACAATATGACTGGCAAAACGAATGGAATGTGAAGGCTAAACAGGAGATCATGATAGCAAGCATTAGAGATAACGAGTCTAAGAGAATATGATTTTCACCAAAACAACTCCTTCTACTGAGGGAAATACAACCTTGGAAAAAACCAGAAAGCATTGTAAGAGTGGAGGTGCAGCAGGCCCACAAGGGTACAGTCCTAATTACTTGCATTGTGGTGCCCAAAAATCATGGAGGGGTTAAGAGGGTGAGTGGGGGGGAGAGCCCCAGCCTGGAAGTGCCACAGCAACTGCTTCTGCAGCTGAAAACTCTAGCAGAGCCAACGAGCGCAAGCTACAGCTTGAGTGTGAGGTCCAGGGCACAGTCATTCTTGCTCTCAAACCCAGCGAAGCTTCCCTTCGGCCTGCAGCCACCCGCAGCAGAGGGCGCAAGCCCCAGCTCGGTGTCCTCATGGGCGCCAGCAGCACCGTTGTTGAACCATGACCCGCCGCAACTGGCATTCAGATCCAGACAGAGGGCAGCCCGGTTCAGCTCCCGGTCGGAAGTCCTTGCTCTTGCAGCTGCGCCAGAGATCGGGAAAGGCTTGCTAGGAGACGCCTCAGCCTCGGCCTGGACAGGAGGTGGGTCTCCCCCGCAGGCCAGTCCAAGCCCGGCAGCAGATGGAGCCTGCAGCCCGATGGAAGTTTCCGGGAAAGATTGATCCACGGGAATTGCTGGCACATTCAAAGAGAAGTCCTCGAGCGTCCTGGTTGATGTCCTGGTCGTCGGAGCGTTCAGCTGCGGCTCTTGGTCTTCTTGGGATAACCGTTGGCGGACAGCTCGGATTGGTGGGCAGGTTTCGTCCTTGGAGCCAGAGGAAGCAGAGGGCCTGCTGCCATGTGCCTGCTGCTGCTGCTGCACCGCTGCTGGAGCAGCTTGGCCAGCAAAAGCTGGAGACGGCGTGACATTGGAGACGCCACCTCCAAAAACTGCAGTGGGAGCCATGGCCATAAGTCTAGTCGGAGAGGGTTTCAGGGGTGACGAAGTGAGCGGAGGAAGCTTCGTGGAAGATGCGCTGACATGGGACGAGCTCAGAGGTGTGGAGTAGAGAGGGGAGGGAGAGACCGCTGGAGGGGGAAGATGGCGAGAGACGGTGGGTGAGGAGTCGGGGAGAGTAGAGGAGAGGGAGTAGTTGGCCAGAGCACGGAGGATTGGCGATGTGTCTCTGCCGATGTGTCTGCTGGTGCGAGACGCAGTCGCGGCAGAAGCCTCTGCGGAGGCGAGAGCATCTCTGGCGGCCTTCCTGACGCTGGTCACATCTTCCAGGCTGACAATTGGCTCCACAAAAGCGGGCTGGTGAGCGAACAGCAGCTGGGATCCTGCTGCTACTGCAGCAGCAGCAGCATTACCTGCTGCAGCGTCAGGCCGGCGCAGCAGCGATGCAGCTGCTGCTGCTGCCGCCGCCGATGCAGAAGCTGATGGCTGCCGCTGGTCCACTGAAGAGAGTGCAGGAGGCAGAAGAGACACAGTCGGCCTCTTCTTCTCCGTTGAGTGGAGATGCGTAGACTGCTGCGGTAGTCGATTGGAGGAAGTGCTCGCGAGCAGAAGCTGCTGCAGGCGCTGCCGCTGCTGCTGCTGCTGCTGCTGCTGCGCCATCAAGTACTGCTGCACCGCAAGGTACTGCTGCAACAAGTCATGCTGCTGGACCATCCCTGTCTGGGTGTGCTGCTCCGAAGGATTGGTAGCAGCAGAAGAAGGGGTCCAGCTGTCGTCGCCGCCCCCACCACCATTGCTGCTGCTGCTGCTAGTCGTGTCGGATGCGCGCTCCACGGCACCGTTGTGATGAAGCCTGGCAGACTGCAACAAATTGGAGCCTGCGCCGCCCACGGGCGATGCATCGCCGCGTGACAAAAAGTAATTGGACCAGCTGGACGCGAGAATGCTGCTCATGAGGCGCTGTCGTTCTGTGGGCGCTGGCGTCTGCTGGAGAAGTGCACTGGCTGACGTGGCAGGCGACGACATGGCATGCCACGTGGCGCCGCCAATGCTGGAAGCAACAGCCGCTGCCGCAGCGGCTACCGCCGCTGCTGCTGTCGAGTCTCCCGAAACTTCGTCCCTGCTTCGTTTCTTGTTGTTGTGGACGGACTTGTGCCCCCCCAGAGCCTGCAGACTTCTGAACTTGGCGCCGCACACAGTGCACGTGAAACTGCGGGAGCCTGCTGCAGCAGTCGCCATGGCAAGACTTCAATTGGTAGTGCAACTCAAAGAACTGGTGTCGCTTGGTGTAGGAGGACCCACAAATGTGGTGAATCTGTGCAGTCGGTTCGGTTCTTTCCACGCGGTTGATGGGAGAGAAGGTCCTCCGATTCCGAGCTGTGGCTTGTACGCTTGAAGAACGAAAGGGGTCAGAGGAGCTGCTGATTCTGTGGAACCAAAGGGCGGGCAAGAGGAATCTTGGTGAAATGAATTACTTTCTCAGCCGGCGTTCTGCCTTGGTCTTTATGGAGGACCGTTCTTGCCAAGGCTCCGTCGGCGCTGCTCGAGGTTCAAGTGCTGTGAATGCTTTGCTGCTGTTTGTTCGGAAGTGGGAGCAGTGGAAGTGGCGAGTGGAATGTCGCACTGGGTGGAGAGGTGCGGCTACAAGTGCTGCTGAGCGTCAACTATCCTACTCCCCCCCAAACGAAGAATGATCGCTCTGTCGAGATGCGTGTAGATATGAATGTGATGGCAACGAAGATTGTAATCGAATGGAATCGGCGACTCAGTGAGCGACGGAAGGAAGTGCGCATGGCTGACGATCTGTCGAAAGAGATTTGCGCTTTTCAGTCGGAGGCGGACGGCGATTCTCCACCGTCGCCCATGGGCCCAATAGCCCAACCACGGGCCGAGTGCCTGAGACGGCCTGGCGAAGAGGACAGGGAGAGAGGAGGTGGACAGGTGGCAGCGGAGAGAGGAAAAGCGCGTGGCAATTACCGCGTGGAGGTGGAGGTGAAGCGTGCGAACGAAATGGCGGTGAGGCGGCGGTGGTGGTGAGGCCGTTCCTTGACACGAGTCTGCATGCTGCTTCTGAATCTGAAAATGAATCTTAGCCTGCAGACGTGGCCTTCATGAAAGGAGGCGGCAAGGACCAAGGGACGGATAGAGAGAGAGAGAGAGAGAGCGATAGAGGGTGAGAGAGAGAGGGGGGGGGGGCTGAGTAAACGATGGAAAGCGGTACTGCCCTCGCCCGGCACTAGGCCCGGATGGCCGACAGGTCATCGTGATTTCGGTATCAGTCACGATGGAACCGGCCGGGCACTCGGGTTGATCGACAACGTTCTTCACCAACTTTAGACACACAGCGGTTAGCTGAAGCTTATCTTCATAAGCTCCAGCGAGGTATGACCGATTTCCCGCTGTTAGTGCCGTTCTCTTGCTACCTGTCGAATGTGGGTAACCTGCGGTTCTAAATTATTGCAATCGCCTTTAAAGGGTCAACATGGTAGAGAGCCAACAAGCATATGGTTTGCATTGTACGTCCTTGCGCTCGCCAACCTCCCTCGAATCGCGTCCGATTTGCGTTGGCTTCCTCGATCCATGTTCTTAAAATTGGGTGCCGCGCAAGGCATATATGAAAGGAGGAGGGACGATGAAGCGTGAAACTTTCTTTGACGAATCGTAGACGATAGCGGGAGTCGCACAGAAAATGCATCACCCGTCACTCCTCACTTCGTCGCTACATCAAAATTTCCCGCTCTCAATCTACCGGTAGTTGATTAAGGGGTGATATCATTTTATGTTCTGTGGTAATGTTGGACCGCCGATCGAGCCTAGACACTGTCTACACATGTTTCCGATGTCTCCGTGATGACGCAAAAAGCCGCCTCTAGCTTGGAACCGGCACTTTGACAGGATGGTGACAAACGCATGCCGCACATCACTGATCAGCATGTTTGTGGCGTCGTATGGGAGGTATGGTGACTGAGGGCTTTCAACATGGGGGTCATACCTATGACCTGTGACGGATGCGCATCTTTCGCCTTTGCGCTTTTCAGTGTGGGCGAAGGGAGGTCAGATCGGGAGCGGGATCATCGATGGAGGTTCAGGTTTTTAAACTCATCCAATAGTTCATGCTGTGAAGTTTGGACTGGTTACTTTCGGGTCCGATCGTCTTTGAGCAGTTACCTACACCTTCACGCAATCTTCAACATGTTTCGGAACTGGAGAAATGACGGCTGCGATGCGACATGAATGCATGTTCGTGCGTGAGATCGCCCGGCAAGCGTCAAGACACTTATTTGATCCTCACCTGCCAACCAACTAGATTGCATGCTGTTTGTTAGATATCTGTTGAGGGTGGATGAGCTGGAATGATATCACGTGCGCAATCCCGTGCTAACCGAGCTACATTAAAGACAAGCTCCTTGCTCCAAGTCGCGCGTGCCATCGAGCAGCCGCTCCGGCTCCTGCCACGACTGCTAAAAACCACTGGCAGCGAGTTTCGTTTTGGGTGGCTTATCAGTTCCAGCCCGAGAAACTACCTACTAGTGCTCCACACACCACTGCACGTTTGCGGCCAAAGAAGTCAACGTTCGACTTCCGCCGTGGAAACATGCATTAGACACGAGAACACAAATTGAGACGAAATCGTGCCGTTGCCTGAAAGTACACCGACAGCCACCCAATAACAGAACACGGTCCATGATTTCAGTCGCTGGGATCCAGAAAAAAGTGCAGTTCAAGAGTTTCACAACGTATTTCTGACGCTACTGAAATTCACAATGGCGTGGATTCAAAGTGAGACGCACTTCCGACAATTTGTCCTACGTCAAATCCACATTATTCACCTATTCTCTCGACACTTGCACTGTCAGAAACTCATTCGTTCATTTCTATCTTGTTTACTTGCACGAAATGTAGGCCGTCGATCCACTGGCATTGACAGGAAGGCTGCCTAGTCTATCGGAGCACCTGTTCAGATGAATGAATTCTGAGAGCAAGGCAGCGAGTCTATTATCCAACAGCACTTTCGAACTGCTTGGTCTATTTATTATATTTTTCTTTGACATTCCTGAGCACAATCAGGTATTTTCCAGCCATGGCCTCTAATGCAGTAACTTTCTCGTCCAAGTTGAAAACAACTAGATAGGGTTCGCAGCATTCTCTGCGGAACATGTATGGTCGGCTGCACCAAAGCAGATAAATTGGCTATTATCCTAGATGATAGGTCCCTAGAATCTGCCCCCTCGTTACTGAAACTTTTGAATTTAGGTCGACATCACCAAGTGCAGAGCAAGACAACCATCAAGTTGGTCATATGCCTAGCACATTTGAAACTACAGCATCTCTACTCCAAGATTCCTTACAATGAGTACCATAACGATTTAAAAGAAAACAGATCAGATATTGAAAGAAGGATCTTCCCAAAACTAACCCATGTTTACACATGGATCACTAACAAGAATGACATGGTTCATTTCCTTCTTCCTTGTTTACCAAGGAAGAAGGAAGTTAACCACATCCACATATCAGAAAAATATTTTTTTCTAAAAACAAAAACATCGACACCCAAGCTCATGATCGATGTATGTACAAATGAAACTTCAACACAATGAGCAGAAAATGTTAGTTTCCTTACAAAGAGAATGTCACCTCAGACATCAAAAATATTGTTCTCATGATCATAGTTTATGATGAAACAAAAGAAATAAACCACGTCAAAAACTTGCAAGAATTTATAACCAAGAAAGAAAAACAAAGGGACATGTACTTTACTTTTCAAACGGAGTGGCACATAGCATAATTCAGAAATGCTCACACTTGGCCATGTGACACATTATAATACAAGTGAATACATTAAAAAGCTTAACAACTATGTTATTCACACTCGTTACACAAATAAACACAAACTTTCTTACAAGAGCATAAAATGTAATGCATACAATAGGACCTTGTTTAAAAATCATATTCATGCAAAGGGAAACTCTTAGTTTTTTAGCTTCAAAGTGTTAAGATATGGAGAGTTTGCAGCAAAAAAATCATTACATGTTCGGTTGTAATAAGGGGATTCCCAGCTACTATAGGGTCTTTTGTGCCCAACATCCCTAATCAAAGCTTCTCCATATTAAGGTTCCTTTAGTACAAGGCTCTTAGAAGCACCTTTGTTGCTCCAAGAGAAAGCAACCTCCTTATGACATTTGCATCAAGTATTCAGGTGAAAATTCACTACAAAGTTGCTTTCTCCATACGCTTTGGTCTCAAACTCATGCGTGTTCCCTTATTGTTGCGTGAGGCCCATACATTCAAATCCATTTGAATCTTGTACCAGAGTGACACATACACATCAAAGACTCTAGGCTCCATGCATGAGTGAGGTGATGTATAGTTTAGGCCGCATATAGCCACTCTAGTCCTTAGCAAGCCCTCTATAATTAGGTCCTATGTACTACTATGTAGTTCCATGCTCCAAGAAGTATATACTTTCATCAATTATATGAATAAACACAAATCTCTCAGGGGCTACTCACGACAAAGAAACTTGATTTTTCATGTGGAAAATCTCATCCAGGCCACACCCAATGAATTCATGCAAAAATGGTTAGAGCTATTATTAGACTTTGATGGTTGTACCTTCTTCACAATGCTAAAGCACAAAACGAGCAATCTTTTCTCACTCAAAAACTTCTCCTTGATGATTATATTAACAAATCAAATGATGATACACCATGAACAAGAGAGTAGAAAAGAGGAATCAAGGCCATTGGATTTGTTTATGAACTTGGTTCACAATTCACGGTTCCAATTTTGTGTAGTCACTTTACTGAAAAAGTTTTAGTTCCTTGAAAATCAAAATATATTACCACAAGATTTTCTCTGCCCGTTTATGGCTCCAAATAGACTATTCAAAGTTAAAACATTAGTCAGATGAGGTTTGGATCACCACACCATGTCGACCTATAGCAATTTGAATAGAGTGAAAGAATTCCTCTTCTTAACATATACCTTACGACTCAAGCACTAGGTTGGGGTAATCATATGCAAGGTGGCACCTCAAGGCTAGCCAATTCTAGGAAAAACTATTAGGACCACTATAATGGCTATAAATTTTCTCTCATCCATGATAATATTTATAAGGTTTTTGTATTTGGTCACATACACAACCAAAAGTATTTCTCGTCTGACCTTTCTTTGTGAGGTATCACTGAAATGCACTTAGTTGCTCTAGTTCCCTGCCATTACAATTGCTCTTTCTGCTTCTACCCATGGTAGTGGCATGGTCTTTTGAATCATTCAAAACTTGTTATTTGTTAGTTTCACATATTCTTTTTATGACAAGGTCGTTTACATCTTTTAAACTGTCTTCTTATTCATTTTTGGCATAAAAGATGAGTTTTAAACCTTAATAACCAACCAGAAATAACAAATATAGGCCGTTCCAAATCCTGTAAACATTCTCAAGGTTGTTTTATGGCAAATCTTGAAAACTTTGGAGCTCTTAGCTCCTCTCCAAAATTGTTTTTTTATAAAATACAACCTCCGACTAGTATCCCAATCGTCGTGTTGTCCTTGCCACATCCATGTGGCAAGGAGGCAACCTACACAAGTTTTTCTTTGTTGTAGTCATTTTTAGTCTCTACTTTTGCCTTTTTCATTTCCTATATTCTTATGAGTCACCAGTTCTGGCCTACAAACGTTGGCCTTCCCATATTGTAGGAAACAAGGCCCTCTCCCTCCATCTCTATTGTCACCTTGGAACTTTGCAGGTGGCCTTGTTATTGTGAAAAGGTGTTTGCCATGCTGAGCATGTTACCAAGATATGGCCATGTCGTTGTCAAGCCTCCCGCCACAACACAGCTTCCTGCCCTGTCATAACGCGACAGTGCAAGATCAAAAGCACACCTCTCCAATTCTCCTCACTCTAAAAACTTCAATTAAAATGCCACTACACATGGGTTTGTTAACTTCTACAAGTGGGTGGTTTTTCTTCTTACAACATTCTAGCCGTGAAATGTATGTGTGTCTAATACAATCACTCCGATAAGGTCCTCCCCCCATGTTAACATCTCTAAGGTTATCAGAGCTCTTCATACAAGTTTAGGTTGTGTGCTGAACCTCCTCGACAATGGCTACTAGCTCAAGACTATTTTTCTAGCATTGAGACTCCCTAACAAGAGTGACCACGTTGTACGCATATGGCTAGCAAAATCAAGGTTTTGTTGTCTATGTTTTCTCTGTTCTATTGTAAATATCAAGGATGTTCATTCCCTCCCAAAGTTAACCAGGAAAAGTTCCATTCATCATGTTTGGCTTTGGTTCCACAATGTCACCGCATTATCTTTGCTCTACTTTCTCATTGCTCCCTAACTCTTTGCCATCCAACTTCCACTCTTGTATCTCCTTGCTCCATCACTTTTGCTCCTATATTCACTTCCATCATCACAACAAGGTTACACTCTATCATCTCCAACTCTCTCTAACTACACACCAATCTACTCTCCCACTTTACCTCTTCCGATAGTGCACTTATCAACACATCCACCTAGCTCCTTCACTTCCTATATGTATGTTTCAGGAATCTCTCTTTTGCACTACCTCCCACTACATTGCTTTGTCTCTTTCTATCATCACCTCACTATGCATCACCCATTCTTGTAACATGGTATTAGAGCTTCAAACAACATCACCTAATATCGAGTGACCAAGTCATCACTTTTCTGTCCTTTCCACTACTCTACCTCTTACCAGCATTCCTCCTCCTCTACCACTTCATGATCAACTGACATTACCAGTGTTACCTCAATTATTTGTCAAGATTCGATAGCACTCATCATTGTGACAGAGACCTTCATCCGATTACACGCCTGTGGCAACGTCTGGTTTTCTCTTCCGTCAAAAGCTGAAAATAGCTTTCATGTCATCTTTTTCCACCACCTTTGACGAAGCTTCTTACTATTCTGTTTCCTACTTTGATCCACTAGAATTATCTCTACAGATCTTTCATTCATGTTTCTTTTTCTGATGTCCTTGACAATTCTCGCAATTGTGTGGCTCGGTCACGCCTTCATCTCTGCCTCCCTAGATTGTAGTGCTTTCTAAATTCTTGCCTTCTTCAGCCACCACATCTCCCCCATTCTGCTTATACTTACTCCATCAGTATAATCGTAATCTTCCCCCATCCTCTCAACCTCTACTTTGTGTCATCCCCTTGACTACCTTCACGCGTTGCACTCCAGAATTAGGACACCCCTTATTGTTTGGACATTAGACACCACCAATCGTTGTACTCATTGGTCTTGAGCCAAGTTGTGGCACACAATGTCACTCTCTTAGTGATAATGAACGTTCCTCTTTCCTCCAAATCAATTCCTTTCACATTTCCTTTGGTAAAGTATGACTTCCCATAGGTTGAGGGAATCAACCACCTCTTGTTATCCTACTTATCAGTCTGAACCAAAATGGGGAACAACCCTTCACTCCTCTAACACAAACAGAGCTCATACAAAACCATGTCTATTGCTCTCATTCGCCACATCAACCTCATCAGCCGCACCTTCATGAGCCTCTCCTCCTCATCTACAGCCTTCCTCAACATAAGCCTCACATCCTTAGACATCCTCATCCTCCTCATTACCCCGATCAACATCATCATCTTCTTTGTCATCTATCCTCATTCTTTAGCACATGAGGTTTCACCCTTACGTTCAGTTCAAAAATCCGCCAGTACCTTTACTTGGCACAAGGATCCACCCAGTGAAAGCGCTAATCTCTAAGTGACCTACAAGGTGTTTCTTCAATTTTCTATGCAGCTTGCCTTTATGCCCAATATTTCTCATATCCCATCATCCCTTGTCATCATTAGCCTTATTTAAATGTATGTCTGGTATAATGATCTACATGGGCTAGCTGCCAATATCAAAGAGGTAGATTTTGTCTTGTGGCGCATTCGCTCCTGCCTACACTTGCGACACCTCTACTCCTCTTTCTATGAGTGCACATGGTTCGCCCCTTAATCTAAAATCCTCAATCTTGCCCTTAGCCACTCTCATCAGTCACTCCTTGGCACAAGGATCCGCCTGGTAAAATTGCCAATCTCGAGGTGACCTTCACCCACTTCGTCCCTCTAACTGCACATGTGGCCTGCCTCTGCATCCTGATTTTGTCATCAACCATCCTCATCTTTCATCAGCATCATGACCATCTACAGCCAGCACAAAGATCTACACAAGCGATTTCCCAATCTTGCAACGACCGGCACCTACACTAGCAGCACACTCTGCTTGATACTTGGATTTGCTCGGTCAAACCACCCATCTCGTAAAGACATGTGTCATGTGTATTCAAGCACATCTCCCATTTACTCGTCTCCTTCTAGTGATCCATCTCTCATATCCTCTCAAAGGAGAACAGAGGAAAATCAATGACTTAAACTTAAGGTATCAGACACGACTTGCTTCCTACTCCATCTTCAGCCAACCAAGACACAAGCCATCAATCCTCTGAATAAACCCCAATAAACTATCTCTTCTCCCCACCAACCTCTGAAGTTCTCTCTTCTCCCCTCCTCTCTCTAGAAAAACATAAAGAAAATCCATGAAAAGGCCTCCTTTTTCTCCACATCACAACAGTGAGAAATGTCGTGGCAGCACCCTCCATCATACTCCAGATCTCTCTTACTCTATTGAAACCATCAACATCATGAACACGACATTCCAAGTCTACTTATCTCACCTGGTGAACAGTCACCAATAGCCACTGCACACCATCATGACCAACAACAAGGCAGCACGAGATCCTGACTAGACAGATATCCCTAAACTCAATCAATTCATAAACAACATCCACGAATGGTATGATGTAGTACAAGTCAAGATTTTGCAATCATTTGTGAACGGATATCAACTTTCTCTTTTTTGGAGAGAGTTTATGAGAACACGGGGTGTCCTTCAAGGTCATACACATCCACCCTTTGAGATTTTATGGAGTCCCTTCTCAGTAACACCCATACCATCTACCATAGGATCATGAAGGAAGTGTCACCTGTTACAACAATGTGGCCCACCCTTGTGATAGCATCGTGGAACCCCAATCTCCATAATTAGATCATACGATCCCTTTGTCGAGTGGTTCATCCCCCTACCAAATAGAGACATCTGGGAATCGATGTCGTTTAGGCACATATAGAATGGAAGCTTGTCATTTTCAGAAGGGGTTGTCAGAAATAATGAATTTGACAAGGTCCTATTCCAATGTTACTAGCCCTTCGATAATCCAATACTTCATGGAATTCCATATCTCACATTCAGCCTTCTCAACAATGGATTGTGGACCATGACCATTTGTCCAATGTCAATCCGCTAGAATAAGAACCACCACATCACCAAGCGCACGAATCGTGGTGAGAAGTCGTAGTAGTCTGTGTTTGCTCTCTTATGATGTATATACAAAGGATGTTCATCCCCCCAGATTTGATCCAAAACAATTCGATTTATCCTATTCACCTTTGGTTTAGTAGCTTCACCATCGTATCTTTGCTTTACTCGCTCCTCGCTCTATCACTCATTGTCATCGAACTTCCTCTCTCACATCTTCTTGTCCCATCACTTCCACTTCTTTGTTCACTTCCTGTGTCAAAACAACGCTACACTTTGTCACCTTCAACTCTCTCTCACTACGCATCTGTTTACTCTCCCACTCTAGTTTTGTTCTCATAGTGTAATCATTGGTGATTCTGCCTAATCACATTTCTTGCTTCCTAGCCCTTTGCTTTTGTCAGCCCTCTTTCTCACTACCTCCCATTACATTACCTTTTTACATCACCCGCTCCACGTCATTCATTCTTCTGACTATGTGCACCTATTATAACTACTTATGTTTAACTAGAAGTGGCCAATGCAATGACGAAATATAACAAAACCAATGGAAAATCTAACTAAAATTATTCAGGTCCATTCATTACACTTTTTCAAAGATGCACATCATTTTTACTATAGATTTTCCATCAATCCCTTGTGATGTCGATAACCAGTCTTGAGTTGCCAAACTAAGTTTTTATTTCTTTAGGTGCATTTATGTATGAGCCTCCTACATGAGTAATCTGAGACTATTGTTGTAGACTTGCACTTAGCTCTAACTTCGACTAGCTGAAAAGGTTGCCTACCAACCTTGCCTTGCTTATACCAAACATCTCCCACTATATTTTGGGGCCAACCTGTGCACTTTTTTACAAAAATAAATTACCTTGGGTATACCATTCAAGCTAATGATAATTAGTGCCTTCTTAATAGCAGAAGGAGCTACTTCTTACGAGCTTCCAGAAGTGGCTCCCTTAACTACTTTTGTTCTTCTATATCTTTACCTATCTACCATGCTAGTCATACGTTTTCCCTCTTGCACCACACTAAAGGTTAATCTGGTTAGTTTGATTCTCCCAAACACAAACTACTTTGAATACATGACATTGCCTCCCTCACCAGTGGTAGGTGTTTCTCAATTTCATAGAAAAGAAACGGTTATAGAAGGATTTTGGTAGCCTTTGATTTCATCTCCCCTTTTTGATGGAATCATGCATGTGTTCAGATGAATTGTTGCTAAATGAAGAACCATACTATAAAGGACCTTGATTCTTCTTCTGTTCTCATGGAGATTATTACTCTCTTCTACCTCCTCCCCTTACGTTGTGAATGTCCATGTTTTCTATGATGCTTAAGGTCCCATATGTTTGCCAATATATGATCAATTCAAGCGAGCTCGTCACCATAAAATTTGGATTATTGTTTCATTATTTATTCCACCTCCATGATTATGGATTGCAACAACCATTTGTTCCATGACAAGAACGTAATCTATGTAGCATATGTCCATGTTGCATGCAACTTGCTACCACAAAATGATTCTCTTCCTTGAAGTGTGAATCTATCTTACATTCCACTTCCCAAAAGGTATTATAACTATAAGGACGTACCAAACTGGTAAGATCTGAATGTGTAGCCTTGTTCCATAACAATTTTTTCTCAAGGTCAGTTGGTGATGTTGAGCACATTTGTCCTTATGCATCACATGCCCTTGTTTACTAGTGCACTATTGCATAGGCTTCAGAGTGCTCTTACTCACTTGTTTGCTGTTATTGTAGCCACCCTAATAGAAAGGTGGAAATGGTTTGTCTTAATCTGGTATATAAATGAGTCTTCGTGGTTTAGTTACCATAGTTTGAGTATAAGATCCACAACATGAGGGAAACAACCACCACCACTACAATGGAGGTCATTTTCTCCATTACCCTTCTCTTGCAACGGTTATGGTAGAACTATTCATGCAAGTGAGTGGGGCCCTATTGCTCCATATGCACCCCTTTGGCGATATCAACTACATAACTAGACACCTTTTCATGTAGTTGTGACATGAATCAGTGGCTATGATTTATCGTAAGGGCCTCTTTGCAGTTTGTAGCAGCTTATGCTCCTTTCGTTTGAGTCTGTTCAAGATGGAAATACCTATAGGAAAAATGAATTCTTTATTACCTAATCCATATTCATTCTACAAGCTTCCCTCTTTTTCTTCCTTTTCCTCCTCCACTGCCCAATGTGTGCCTAACAAAGGATAGTGTAGATGCAAAATGTTGAATTTAAGGTACTACTAAGGCACTTGACCATGTTGCAATCATCATGACCCTGCCAAGTTGTACACTTATGATGGTGAGCAGACTCACTACTACCACCATGTCTCTTATTGCACCAATGAAGCCAATGCACTAAGTTCTTAGAAGCTATTCTCTCACGCTTGATATATCATATGGAAAGTATAGAGGGCTTACTAACCAGTTCCAACTATACCCCATGGCTGTGGCAAGCTCTACCTTAGAGGCATTCCTATAAGCCTCTTCCACGATAGAAACATACCAACCTTCCATACATGCTCACTTTGAGAACAAAAGGCTCGATTCACTTCAACTCCAACTCTGTCTCATGTCACGAGCTCTTTTATCTCATGTGTTGTTGCATGCATGTCAAACGCTTCTTATTCCTCATTCCAGAGCTCTTCAAATCCTTATGGTGGTATAAAATTCACTGTCTTCATTATTCCTTCCTAGGATTTAAGTTATGTGGGTGGACCATTACTTCAGACATTAACACCAAGGCTCATGAAAGATGAATAACATCGTCCATCCCCTCTCTCTAATGCAATGGATCCATCTAGTGGCACAAATTTGTTGCATTACTACCATGTTGAGTTTTGGGAACCTAGTGGTGATAGCCATTTCATGCTTTACAACAGGTAGAGTGTCCCCAGTTATGGTTGGATCTTAAATTTAAAGCAAGCATGCCCTTTGCGCTTTGTAGGAAACTAGTGTAACTAAATTTTTGAAAGTTTTCACGAGTAAAAACATTCTTCAATGAATCAATCTATACAAAAAGATTATCAAAACACTATGAAGAAATCTTAGCCCAAAACTAGGACGCAATGCCTCACTTAGCCATTAGGGCCATCAACACAAAGGTCTCACCACCGGATTTTTCTTGATGGTAAATTGTCTTTAAGATGTTATGGAAACCTCCTCCTAGGATAGAGTGCCTTGACATGCTTAAATGGTTCTTAAAGAAATTGGCCTTTTCCCATGGCAGTCAATCCTTCAAGCCTTACAAGGGTCGTAAAGGATCTCTCACATTGTCCTCCACCCACACTGGCAGGGTCGTAAAACTTATTTGCTTCCTCCTCATGATTTTCTCTCACGCTCGTTGATGTTCCCATTTTGTTTCATCAAGTTGCAACTTGTAGAAGAGTGAATCATGCTGATCAAAGAATCTAGGCGCAATGCATGAATAAGGTCATGGTATGCAAGCCTCTTCTTAAGGTTGCATAAACCATGTCCACTGATTAGCACGCCCTCTTCAACCGAGTCTTTGTTTAGTATTATGCAAGTTTCTTCTCCCATAAGCATGCACTCTTATCATGCACATGCTCATACACAAAGCCCTTCTTACACCCTTTACGATTTCTCACTAAATCAAGTCTAGCATATCTACATGAAAATTCTTTAAAAAGCTGCACCCATTATGTGTTCAATCACAATGCATCAAGACTTGTTCTTATTTGCCTAGAGAGCCCTCAAAACCATACTCAAGTAGTGAATGAGCACACTGATTGCTTGCTCCACGTGCAATAATATAAAAAAGAAAGACATTTAGATGTATCTTACCCTGATAATTTCTAATCTAACATAAAACTCATGTAGATCAACAATGCTCAAATGCATTTGCAACAATGATCGTAATGTTGAAATATACACAAAACGTTTTGAAGAAGGCGATCATAAAGAAAAACATAATCATTAAGCAAAGTAATAAATATAATATGATTGAGTGAAATGACAAATATCACCTCATACACCACTTTTGTAGCACTTTGAGCCAATTTCTTTAAATGATAACACCACACAAAGAGGTGAAGATAGTAATACTTATCGTATTCAACCATATAGTGATGTATAATTCCTTATACTTATGGCTAATCACTGTGTAAATACACTCTTCATATATTTATCATGATCAATGTATGCCTTTGTAAGTTTTAAAGTACCTTTGTGGAAGTTGCATCACAATCCAATTGTTGAGAAATACTTGTTTTAGTGGTCAGGTTTGATTTAAATCTTCTTCTTGACGCCCCAAAATACTTTGGGATTTTCCTCCGTCACTTTGTTCATACCTTCACAAGGAAGAGGTTACTTGTCACCGGCCATCTCTCAGTTGGATGCTGACCCTTCAACTTCCTCTACATCTTCAACCTAGTGGTGACCCTTCAGCCTCTAGGTGAGCCTTCAACTACTAGTGACCCTTCACCTTCCAGGTGACCCTACAACTACCAAGTGAACCTTCAGCAGGCCTGTGTGGTTACACAACCACCCAGGTAGTTGTGTAAATCCTTACAACTCCATGGAAAAGGAGCATATGAGAAGGTCAACTGCACCTACTTAAGGTTGGCCAGTGCACTCAGCCATTATGTCTTCAGTTTTCCAACACAAGCAGTCTACCATCAAACATTCAAAATTCACTCATAGCTCATTTCCAGCTCTCCAGGTGTTTCTTCCACCACATGGACCTTGTATAGTGTAAAGAGCACGTCATGACTAAGGTTCCTCAGTGATAAGGCATCCCACAACAGACATTCTTTGTTTTAGCTACATCCAAGTCCTACCCCAGCACTTGGTGTGCTGCTCAACTTTTACAACTACAACACCCTCTACTACAACGTGTCTAGTTTCCATACATAGTGTAAGAGCATGTTGTATAAACTGGGATCTTTATACATATCCATGTGTTATGTATGTATCCTTCATTTATTCATATATATTAACATATAGTGTGTTGTAAATCTTGTGTCCATGTGTGCTTTCACTCATAAATGCTCCAGTCTTCTTCATATGGTATCAGATCAGGGTGACAGCTAGTGACGAACAACAACAACAACAACAACAACAAGAGACACACGAAACACAAGCACCATGGATGAAATGGAAGACATAGAATGTCTATAGCAGCAGGCATTCATGCAAGAAATGCAATATGGTCAAGAGTAATAAGAGGCAAAGAACTTTGCACTTCCTACCCAGTATGCTGAGCAGATAGAATTCCTCCACTTGGAGTTTGAGGCTCACCCTACCCAACTTCATAACGAATTCAACTGTCATATCCAAGAAGCTGACATGTGTAAGGAGTAATAGAGTCTGCAAATTCACCAAACGGTAGAGAATCTAATTCCAACAAGGAAATAGGTGCAACAGATGGTCTCTCAACTATAAGAAGAAGCTCAAACATGCATCAATAACCTGATGCAACAATACACACAAGGAGGACCAAACCTTAATCCAACTCTTCCGTCTCATCTTGCAGCAACTCATCCCATAGCAACCCATCCTACAGTAGCTCAGCCTATAGGTGTCAACCTGTTTTCACATGCCCGAGGAGAACATCCCATGCCTCCAACTCCCTACACTCCAGACTTGATGAGCATGCTAGCCATCTTTGATACCTTTTAAGCGCACAAGATTAGCACATAGAAGTGCAACAGTTACGACTTCTCTCACTGGGCTTTTAATTTTGAACCAAAAACCTGTCCACACAAGCTGTGGCAGTCCTTTAATCACCACTGTCAACCTCATATCCTAGGGAGCCCACCAGATTTAATGGCATTTATGGTTGATCACCCCTAAAAGATACACTCTAGATAGAGAGTACATGTGTTATGTATGTCCTTAAAATTTTCATGGTACCTTCATGGAAGTTATATTAGAAATTAATCTTCCATTTCTGTTCATAAACATTACATTTGTATGCTTGAACACACGAACGTTTTAATAATTTATGCAATACATTTTCTCATAGTTAATAAACCCATGGTTTAGTTTTTTCACAACCTCATTTACTGTTTTCTGACAAAGACATACTTTTATCCTCATAACTCAAAAGTGCTTCTGTTGTAAAGATTCACAATGCCTAACAATAGACACAAAAATCGTAGGAATAGAATCCTCCTGATATTTTATTCCGGGTTATCAAGTGTTTTGTTGTTCCTTTCGATGGGCTCCTACTTGACCCCGTGGTACCGGGGATAAGCAGGTTGCCTTATATCATAGGGGGAGATCTCATACCCCCGACTCACAAGAATCACAAACCTAAAATTGTCGACAAAACCCATATCCAAATGAGACCTAAGGTTGTGGGTTCTAATTTTTTTGCTTGCCTCGGCTCATCACCCACTCGACAAGGCTTCAAAATTGTGAACTCGCGTCGTCGATCGTAGATCATGGATCATCATTGTTCAGGATGTTTCTGCTGGAAACCGTCTCTCATTACATAAGTGCATTTCTAAACTTTTGTACACTTCAACAAGATACACCGTCCAGCAACACTTTGCCAATACAATCTGCCATTTGGGGGGGGAGGAGGAGGGGACACCCGGATCCCATGCTCCCCCCCCAAAGACGTAAAATGTACTGGGAATATGTATGTGGTCAGTGTATCGCATGGACATGTAATAAAAACACTAGTGTACATGATACACTAGTGTCCAAAACAACGTTTCTATGCCATACATGCACCAGCTACACCTCCCTAATACACTCGATGGCTTGGGGGAGCGGGGAGATCTCGACTATGTTGTGTGAATTTCGACGCCTTTTCTCCTCACCTTTTGATGTTGCATATCTCTCAACAATCGTTGATCATCGATCGTCGACCTTCAATCCATGATCGTCGATTGTGA
Source organism: Penium margaritaceum (assembly GCA_023375785.1). Classification (NCBI taxonomy): domain Eukaryota; kingdom Viridiplantae; phylum Streptophyta; class Zygnematophyceae; order Desmidiales; family Peniaceae; genus Penium; species Penium margaritaceum. The sequence continues at coordinate 160,402 of SZWC01003286.1, read as the reverse complement.
CATATCGATATACAATCATGATCCGTGATCTTGGATTGTCGATCGTTGTACATCTGCGGTCGACGAGCGGAGATGCATTAGTACTTGGTTTTTTCTTCCATCACATGAAAAATAATACACCTCACAGATACACTTTGCAGATACGTTTTACACTTTGGGGGGGAGTACAATGTGATCCCATGCCCAACCCCCAAAAAAGCTAAAGTGAATCGGGATAGTGTACATGGTCCGTGTATCTCATCGACCTGTAAAAAAAACTAATGTATATGATACACTGGTGTCAAGAGCTCGTTTCTCTACCATACACGCACCGACTACACCTCCCAAATTCATTTGTCGGTTTGGGGGGGGATCCCGACGACGTGGTGTCCGTTTATTACTTCACAAGTCTTGAACTTTCAACGTTGCCGATCTGTCGACTATCGACTATCGTCGATCGTTGATTGTCAAACGTCGATTGTCGTCTATCCGCAGATGTTTATAAAGTGATTCTCAATCCTGGATCGTCGATTGTTGTAGATATGTGGTTGACGAGTTGAGATACATTAGTGCAAGGTTAACTCTTCTATAACATGAAAAATAATACACCTCTCAGCTACACTATGCCAATACATTTTACCCTTTGTGGGGGGTGAGGGGACAACTGGATCCCCTGCTGACCCTCACCCAAAAGCTAAAGTGTATTGGGATATTGTGTATGGTCCGTGTATCTCATGGACGTGCTATTAAAGACACTAGTGTAGTAAAAACACTAGTGTACAGAAATTGTTTACGTACAATACAAAATCCACCTACAATGCACCAATACAATTGACGTTATGGGGGGGATGAATTCCGTTGCTTGTCTCGGAGAAGAAATCAATTACGTAATTGCAAGATTACGCTTGACTTGCAGTTTGTTTCTATTCCAGTTCCAGATGTCAGAAATTGAGCATCCACTTTACAGAAAAGTCTGTTCCAAATGTTTGAAGACATATGTATGCCAACTATAGGATTCACCCAGAATGTTATAAATGTTTTTTCATCGTGAAATTATAACATCAAATTCTTAAGGCATAGTCATAGTGTACATATCCATGTGAACAAAAGACGAATGCCTCTTAAGAAAACTTTGTGGAAGTTACCCGATCCTACTTACTTAATACAGTGAATGTGCAATGTATAAAATGGGCACGATTAACCATACCTCTTTAATGGAACACTTCAACTTCTACATCTTCATGGCATACTCAGTTCTCCTCAAACGTGTGGTACCACGCATCTAGCAAGCTCTCCGCATGCACAAAGGCAATTATTTGCTTCACTCAGCCTCACCTCCTTAGTGGAAACATTTTCAGTACACTGCTACTTCAAGAACAATGTGGTAAGAAATTGGAATAGCACCGCGAGTAAGCACTTGCAAATTGTGCTTGCCCTTACTCCAAGATTTCCTCCAAAGTGAATGAAAACTGGTAATCAGCCTCCAACTCATCTCTTGGGCCATCAAGCTTTGCTAGAATGCCCTCCTCAACATTCCACCACAAATCACCAAATATCGTCGGCCTTAGCTTAACTCTCCAAAACTCCAAGCAACATCTTACAATCACATATATATGTTATAGTAGAAAGGGGCACATTGAGAAGGACTACCATATATGACAGCAACATCAACAAAAGAGAGACGGTGAAGAAATGTCAACGCTAGCACAATGACAACAAAGAGGACCTACCAGATAGTAACAAGCTCTTCACGTCTCAATCAAGGAAGAAAATCAAGATGTGAAGGATAAGAAGGAAGACAAACCCAGCCATGCAATTGAAACATTGGATGATGTTGGACAAAGTACGGCTTCTCCTACTACGTCAACCTCTTTGCCTCAAAGACAAAGCAATGATTGTGGAATCTAGTCTTCTATGGAAACTGCAAAGCGAGAGGGGGTAGGGCACCATCTTACGCAACCCCCTCTCTCGCTCCACAAAATCCATTCTTACAGGGGTGAAAACTTGCTACTAGAGCAAAATTGTCCAAACAAACCCACCGTTCCTTTTACCAACAAAAGCACATATGCCTCAGAGTGTTTCCATCCCAATCAAGATTTCTTATGCAGTTAGCATTTGAGCAACCCCTCATCCTCAAGCAACAAAATTCTTCTTCAAAGAGACCCTCATAGCCCCAACACAACATCTCAGAGAAGCTTTATTGAGTGGAAAAGCTCTCAACTATGCCGAATAAAAATGTTTTGGACTACATCATTTTCAAAAGGGCACTCCTTCACAACTCCTCCAACTCACTTTCCACCTCCAATAAACCTCACAACATCACCACCTTCACCACTCGAAACCTCCATCATGGATTACCTTGGCCTCTCACCTGCCCGGCAATCTTCAACTGATGAAGCTGTTGAGAAATACCAGTTTGAGAGGACGGAGTTGAGTTAAATCCTCTTCTAGATGCCCTAAAATGATTTAGAATTTTCCACCAAGTCACTTGGTTTATATCTTCATAAGGAAGAGGTTACTTGTCACTGGCCATCCCTCAATTGGTAAGTGACCCGTCAGCAACCAGTGCATCTTTAACGTAGTGGAGACCCTTCATCTTCCAAGCGTACCTTCACCTATTGGTGATCCTTTAGCTTTTAGGTGACCGTGCAACTACCATTTGAACCTTCAGCTAGCTTGGGTGGTCATACAACCACATAGTTAGTTATGTAACTCCCTAAAACTCCCTACACAAGGAGCATGTGAGAAGGTCTACTAAACCTACTTAAGGTTAGTCAGTTCACTCAGTTATCATATCTTTATCTTCTCAACACGACAAATTTATCATCAAGCACTCAGATTTCACTCAAATCTCATCCGTTTCGTTCTCCAAGTGCTGCCTCTAGCAATTAGACCTTGTATAGTTTATAGAGCATGTCATCACTGAGGTTCCTTTGTAAGAAGGCATCCAGGACAAGCGTCCTATGGATTAGCTACATCCAAGTCGTACCCTATCACTTGGTGTACCGCTCAACTTGTACAGTTATAGCACCTACCATTCCTAAGTGTCTCATTTCCAGACTTAGAGTGAGAGACAACTGTGCGCATTGGCCATTATTTACATATCCACATGTGATGTATGTATCCTTCATATGTATGTATTTATTTATGGTTTGTGCTAAATCTTGTGTCCAAGTGTGCTTTCAACACAAATGATCGAGTTCTCTTCATGCTTATCTTCTATGTCCATTATTGCATGTAACAGTGTATTTATATGCAAAAACACACAGACATTCTTGGAAGGTGTGTAATTGAATTTGTAAAAGTAAATAAAAGCCATGTTTTAGCTTTTCACAACTAAATTTACAATTCACTTACAACGACGTCTATTTGTACTTATCCTTGAGAAGTTCCACTATTGCATTTATGGTCAATCACCCTTCAAAAATACACTCTAATTAGTGTGTATAAACAATTTGCATATCCAAATAAGATTCATGGAATTCTCATTGAAGCAATAATAAGACGTGAAGAAGTATCCACGAATGCTCTTGGATGGTGTGCATACTTGGTAAGGAAAGAATATATGTTCTGGCTTGTCTTGCTACTTAAAACAAAGTTCTTCATGCGACCTTCATCATCTCTATAGTTTATTATAATAAGACATTTTGTAGGTTTTGTTGGAAAATAGGTTTGTACCTTAATTTTTGTAAAATTCCACTGATTTCTTTCGTATTGCAACCTAAAGTGACATCTAATGGCCGCCATCTCAGTTAGTTCCCTCCATAAAAAGACGTACAACTGCCTTAAAACGATATAGTCTTTACCTAGAGTAATCATTAGTCTAAAGAGCAAGAGCTCGATTGTTGATCAATCGTTAGTGAAGATGTCGCAATATGACGCGACAACTCCATTGATGCTCGTGCAACAGTCGAGCTAACCATCAACATGATTGTCACATGACAATCAAACTGATAATCAACTCAAACCTAAAACTTTCTTCATCAAACCATCACCAGACGCTGGGTTTGAGTTTTCTGGAGGAAAGCAGGTTCTCACTTGCACAAATGCACTTGTGGATGCAAAACTGCACGCATGATGCAAATTGTTCAAAAGAATGTCGCAAACCTTGGAGCCAAAGGGTTTATCAAACCCCTCAGTTTTCAGGTCTCCACAGAAAAAAAATCTTGTTTGGGGAAGCTACAAGATGTACATGTTTACACTTCTGTCTGCTTCCACAATGTACACCCCCACGTACATTCACCATATATACATGGGGCAGGGCGACGCGGTGGGGACGGCGGTGGACCAAGCAAAGTCGACAGATCAATCCCCCCAAAAAATAGTGAAAGAGTATATGGAGAGTGTATCGGAAGGTGTACAAGGGGGTGTCTGACATAAATGCATTTGTGTTCTCCACCGAGAGAGGTTCAACGAAGCTCAGAAATGTACATTTTTGTACATTTCACGACTTCCACCAGATGCATCCCATCATTTATTCACCATATACAATCGAGGTGGTGAGGGAGGGGGGGATGGACCAAGCGAGGTCGACCCCCCCCCCCTCTTTGCAAAAAATTTGAGGAAGCTGCAAAACGTACATTTGTGTACATTTTGCAACTTCCTCCCCATACACCGCCCCATACACTCACAATACAAAATGGGTGGGAGGGGCATCTGATCGCAAACATTTACGATGAAAGTACAAACATGTACACAGTTTTTGTACATTTGTCTTATGTGTGACCAAAAGTCAAAGTGGTACATATAGTGCCTGTTTATCAACTCTTCGCAAACCTACACTATGGAAGAAATTCAAAGACACCACTTGATCCAAACAACCTTTGAGGAAGTTACCACCATATGCAATCCGATGTCCACTAATCAAACAGTGTATAAATTGGACCCGATTAACCATAACTCCCCCCAATACTCTCCTTTAATCATTCCCCAAATACACTCTATGACTTTGGGGAGAAGAAGAAGGGAACTAAGAGGGTGCAAAAATCAAATATTACATACAAAGCATACGTGTTATAATCTCTATGGTGAAGTAACACATTTCATCTGAGAAAATGAGAAAAAAAACACTAGTATAGTAATTGATGAGTCTTTCAGCTACACCACTAGCTACACTTGTGCCATAAAATTTCTTTGTTGAGGGGGGAGTACCTAAGGAACAGTTAGCTTCCCCTCCCCTCACCCCAAAAACATAAAAGTGTATTGGCAGAATGTATTGGAGAGAGTAGCTACAAGGGGTCTTATCCACTGGTGTATTCGATAGGTTTACACATAGGAGAATACATTTGTGTACAAAACCTACATTGAAACAAGAGACTCCCCAATACATTCCCTCAATACTCTCTTTTGCTTTTGTAGTGGACAAGGGATCTGAGAGGGTGCAAAAATCAAAGATGGAACGCGTTGCATACATAGTATTCTCTCCCTGGATGCATAGTAGATGTCACCCAATAGCAATGTGATAATGCACTTGTGTACTATTTTACGAGTCTTTCAGCTATAGTGTTAGCTACACTTGTGTAATACATTGCACATGAGCAACTCGGCAAATGAACTGAGTCCAACCCCCTTCCCTTTAGGGGATGGGGGTTGGACTTGAGGGTCGTGCCCCTCCCCCCTCCCTAAAACATAAATGTTTATTCGCATAATGTACTTTAGATGTAGCTATGGGGAGTCTAAACAAATACACCAATGTATTCCACACATTTATGTATATAGATAAGTTCATGTAAATACACCTGCATCGACAAAATACAATCCCCAAAAAAATTCACCTAATACACTTTTCAAGGAGGAGGGGGAGAAGAGATCAAAGAGGGTGCAAAAGTGAAAACACGTACACAATGTGTACATGTTATTCTCTCTATTGACGATAGTAGATTTCATCAAAGGAAACTTTGGTAATGCACTAGTGTATTATTTGTTGATTCGCTTAGTAACACTACTAGTTTCACTCATGCATAACACTTTCTTGTTATGGGGGTGGACCTAAGGGTTGATTATCTGAGTCTCCACTCTGAGAACAAAAGGCCGCAGAAATGCACGCACACCATACATTTTCAACAAAATTGGACCCGAACTCCAAATATTAAAACATAATGAGCTCATTATGTCCATCTACTCCCACTCCACAAAGCACCAATCCACCACAAGGTCCCTTGTCTCTCAAAGAATCCATAATCAATTGGTTAAGAGAAGTGTTTGCTGCTTGCTCTACAGCTCGGTGTCATAGCATGTTGCGCCTCCGCCCGCTGCAGGGTGACTGCAATGCATTGGTAAAGCAGAGTGCACAACGAAACCGCAAGCCATTGTGTACCTCTCTACCAAACCAACCACCTCTGTGTCACCTCTGACGACATCCGTAAAACCTTGCCGAGGCCTCATAAGAAGGCACCCAAGGTCTCTATCACAGGGAAGACAAAATCCATGTAATTACGATATTCCTGAAATTACTAATGTTCATACATCCTTCCCTTTGCCCTCATTACATCCTCCAATGCCAATCCTGGTCGCTCCGCCAACACCCTGGAAGACTTGGCCGCTATGAACATGCAATATGTGAATAATTAATAGATAAATGCATAGGTGGATGGACAGATGGATAGAAAAATAGATGATCAGAAATAAAGATAGCTCGATAGATGGATGGATGGATGGATGGATAAAAGGAAGGAAGGATGGATGGATGGATGGATGGATGGATGGATGAATGGATGGATGGAAGGATGAATGGATGGATGGATGGATGGATGAATGAATGGATGCATGGATGGATGGATAGATAACTAAAATGATCGACAGATATATAGATACATGTATAGAAATATGGATACATAGATATATAGATATATAGATAGATTGATAAATCAATAGGTAGATAGATAGATAGATAGATAGATAGATAGATAGATAGATAGATAGATATATAGATAGATAG
>SZWC01003286.1:138553-153180 GCA_023375785.1 Penium margaritaceum | reverse complement strand
AGATAGATAGATAGACAGATAGATAGATAGATAGATAGATAGATAGATAGATAGATAGATAGATAGATAGATAGATAGATAGATAGATAGATAGATAGATAGATATATAGATAGACAGATAGACAGATAGATAGATAGATAGATAGATAGATAGATACATAGATAGATAGATAGATAGATATATAGATAGATAGATAGATAGATAGATAGATAGATAGATAGATAGATAGATAGATGAATAGAGAGAGAGAGAGAAGTTAGATGGAGATAGAGAAAGAGAGGAGGTAGATATAGAATTGTTGCCCAAGGATGTGCATATGTTTTAAGGAGTCATTCTTTCACGTATGATTTCCATTCTATGTGCCATTTGCAAAGTTGTTGAACTTATGTGTGCACATTTTGAATAAAAATATGAGAAATAAAATCTTGTGATGATTCAGCCTTTGGAAGTAAATATGCTTTAATGGGAAAACCATGATGTAGAAAATGAGTGTTTTATGTTAGTTAGAATGTTTTATTAGAAATCATACAATCCAAAGGAAAATCATTTCTAAGAGAGAATGTTATTATTCTAGGTTAAATAACTTGGTGGCATTAAAGCATGTTCCTAAAAAAGTAAATTTATGATTTTGGAAGTCACAAACAAGGTATTGAAATGATTATGTTTGGTAATGAGGATAGATGAAGTGGGATAAGCTGCCTCGAACACCAGGAATAAGGGGAGTCTCACTATTGAAATAATTCATTATTTCCTCATGCAACATGGGAACCCTCACTTACAACAAGAGTTTCATGCCTTCAGTTTAAATTTAAGATGGCATAGTCACCATTGGAGTTGTTTCAGAAATATATGAGTCGATGATTGATTTATTTAGCTTCCTCTTTTCGTACATGGTTTCTAGCTTTGGATTATAGTTATATCAAGTTTCTTTGGAATAAATGTCATTTCTAGTACATAAATTGTTGTACCACAATTGTTTACCCTTCTATTTATGTCATTGGTTAAGGGATTGATTACTTGTGTCTCATGCATTTTAGGTTTGTTCTAGGCCATAACTACTTTATTCTACTTTATTTCATTTGTGTCAAGAACCTCTTATACAACACTTGTGAGTTTCTATTAAACACGTTGATGGTTCTTTGTTTACATTTGTCTTAATGTATATGTCGCTTTGATGTAACAACGTTTTGACAAAACCAGCCTTTACCTTTTCTTCTTTTATTGAAGTTTTGTAAGCCGCCTAACATGGTCAAGTATGTGGATAACTACAAAGGCTCGCACATTTACACTCTAAATTGCGAGCAATGCCTATCTGCATTTTGTTACACCAAGAAGTAATATCGAATAATGCTTATTCCCTCCATCAAAGCATGTGTATTCAATATCATAACATGGTTATGGCCTTAAGAGATCATTAAAATCATTGGAAAACGTTCTAACAACTTAAATGTGGACTAGAAATCTATGTGGATTATGGGAGATTTAAAAATATTTAAGTTTTATGTTTTATTACATCTGACACTATCATTTAGTAAGTACAAATACTCTAGATTTATAGAATGATCATGATGTTTTAATTTTTTCTGATTATTCAGGGTCTCATGATGCAGGGTCAAGAAATTATCTCAAATGGATGTTTCCAATCCATGCAACGGTGAATGTCTTTTGTAGTATTTCTTGAAACCATAATGTTTTACCTTACATCATCCATTCATGCATCATGGTTAAAGGGGGATTCGGATTACATTCCTCAGAGGCCGGTCTTTATCTTCAATATCACACCCTCCTTTGGAGATAAAATTGAAATCCAAGTAGATAAATTTAAGACACCACGATTTCTCTTCCATGCTGTCCAAATTGTTGTTGCATAATCATGACGTTATCTTCATGATGCATGAAGGGGGCACTTGGCATTGAAATAAGATTGCATTTTTAAAGATAGCAATGTGATCTATACAATTTTCCTAGTGCATTTCAAATGTTGTTAAAAGAATTATGTGTTCATGAAATTCATTCTTGTGCTTTACTATAAAAATTGTGCCATGTGTTTGAAATCGTGGTATAATTCAATTCCAGTTCATCTTCTCCATGTGAGAAGATTGTATCAGTTAGTGGGTGTACGTTTAAGCTTGTAATAGTAAGTGGCATGTTTGGAAACATCCCAGGATTGGGACATTGTATTTGATGTTGAAAATGTACTTCAAGTGTACTAAAGCTTTGATTTTAGGACATTTAAAATTCATTTTCCTATTAAGAAATTTATGATGGATATGATTAATTTATTTACAATGATGACACTTGTGAAGAACAATTTCTATGTGCTTGTTCACATAGACATGTGAATGCGTAACACATGGAAATAGTAAATGTTAAAAAATGTATGTCTATGGCCTTTGAAAAGTGTTCTCATATTGTCTGGGAGTGGACATAATAAGGTTTACCATATCCATGTCCCTTGCCTTTTGACAAATGGTTTCAGCTTCTTATTCCTTGTTGTGGAATCATATCATATGTTTTTTCTTTACCTTTCGACTAGTTAACATTGATATTTTTAACCCTCATGATTCCATGCAGTTTTTGAACCAAAACCAGTTTTATTTAGACATTCTCTTAGGAAATGAGGACATGTTTTGTTCTTTGATGCAAAATATTTTTGAAATTGTCATATAATGAAAATGATTTTTAAAACCCAATATTATTCATGGATACATTGAGATATTGGGCTTTAAGTTTAATATAATCATTCCAAAAAAGTTTTTCTTGAAAAATGAGGGATGAATAAACTATGCCTCTTTCATCAACTGAATAATTTATGGATGAAATACATATATTTGAAGCTTCTTGAATGTTTCTTATGCAAAAATGACCAGTTTTCACTACATTATGTGTGTTTAAAGAGAAATAACGAACTGATATTGAACATAAATATTTTTTATTTTAGTAATGTTTGTTGAGTTTTACGGAAGTACATATTGGATTTTCCTCTGACAACTACTTCGGGTATTGATGTCTTTCCTTCAAATTTTCTTGACATCTTTGTTCCTAGTGATGACATTGTCCAACAAAGAGGGGGCATGCTACCTATAATCAGATGTATTAACTTGCGACATTTGCGCTTACCATCCTCTCCTCCCCTCCGAAAAGCTATTTGTGTATGTTGTTTGTGTAGCGGGGGTTGTATTTCAATGTCAGATTACTTTTTATAGTAATGTTTTTCAAACCATATGCATTGCCTATTATAGTTGCCGATACACCTTACAAGCACACGCGTAGGTTCTTTGTGGGAAGGGGGAGGTATGGATCCCCCCAAATAGGAAAATTGTGTATAACCAAAGTATAGCGGGAAGTGTACCTAAGAGAAATATCAAAATTTACACTAGTGTTTTCTTAGAAAACAAAACTTGGCCTCGCTTGAATTGACCAATCTCGTTCCCTCCTCCCCCCCAAATTTGCAGTGTATTGCAGTTGTATACCATGTAGTGTATCATAGCATTTTTTTCTTGTTATTATTGTTTTTTGTATGATATCAAGAATACACTATTGTATCTCTTATTTTAGTTCTAGTTATACTCCACAATACATTGTTCCTTTACATCTTTATCTTTTAAGAATGGGGTAGGATGGGATCCTAACATCATATCTTCCAACCAAGCTTCTTCCCCCGAATTGAGATGTATTCGAGGAGTGTAGTTGGTGGTGAATCTGATAGATGAGTAACTTAATATATTAATGCATTTATCAACTATAGAAAGCACCGCATCCCTTGCGTTGATGTATATTCTCCAACCAAACTCTGATGGTGCATCCTACACTTTATAGGCGTGCATTTTATATTTGAAGAATTCAAACGGATCCCTGCTCTCCTTCCCTGACACGTTGAAAAGTGTATTGGAGAATTCTATTAGGTAGTGCACTATGCCAATGTAGGTTTTGGTATATAAATGAAGTTTCTTTTGTATTAATATGTAGAATGCACTAGTGTATTTTTAAGCCCCCCCTTCGCTACACTCTCCCATGCATTGTGCCAATATCATGGTCCACTTTAAGTTATCCTTTCCTGAAGGGCTGATGTAATTGGTGAAAATCTCACTAGAAGGTCACTTTCCTATTGGATGCATGCATGGGTTGGTGAATTGACGTTGGCTCGAGTCACTCAGGGTTCCATGGGTGGCATTTGGTTCTTGTTCTGGACATCTGTCTGATGTAGTGCAAGCAAAAGCCAGAAGTCAAATGATGATATGCTGAATGAGGTTTCCGTTTCTTTTTTGTCGTTTTGGAGCTACTTGTTCTGATCTTGCCGGTAGGGCATATGAAAAGGAGGCAGCTTCAATTGCGAGAGAAAAAACAGTTATTCTTAAGTTGGGTATGGTTTTTTCTTGATTTCGTTGATATACGTGCAGTTCCGCAGGCATTTCGGGTATGGCGCACTGGTCCATCGTGAAACAGAAATTACACACGGAATAGAATTTGCTCTAATGCACGAACTGAACAGCGAGTGCCTAAGAGGTTGGATATGGACACCGACTACAGTAGTTCTTCTGGACCATAGAAAAAGTCCACGTGATGCGTCCACCTGCAGCTACACGTCGACGAATGCCTGCAGCGGCGATTTTCGCCTTTTTGTCTATTAGACATCTTTGTGAGGCTGCCCGTTTACTACGAGTTTCTCCGGAAAAGGTCGACTTTCCCAGAAAATCGGAATTTCTCCGGAAAAGGTAGACTCACCATGGCCGTAGATATTCGTCCGCGACTTCAAACTCCACCAATGTCTAGCCCGCATTTCCTTCTGTCATCAGGTTGTCCAGTTCAGTCGCTGGCTGGAAAGATGGACAGGTCGAAAGATGAGTGGCTTATGAAAATTGCACACGGCTGGACAAACAATAAAATGGTTCGAAAACATTTGTGTCAAGCCAAACAAACGACAAATTCGGACGGCAATATGCACCATGGACTATTTTCATGTGTGGAAAAGCAAAATCATCCGACTTTCGCCCACCCAGCCTAGGGCGCGGCTGGTAAACGCTGGAATCCATCGTTGAGTGCTATCGGACAGATCTTTGCACCTTTTGTTGGAGGACTTTCCTAGTCCAAACACCGCATCCTCCATTCTCGTCGTTTCCATCGCCGGTCAGAAGAGCGATGCAGGCGGTCAGGTCCGGATTGAACGTTTTCCAACTGCGGACGAGCGTCGAGCTTTCATCTATGGACGTTCACACGTCATTGGTGGAAACGGGGATTGTTGGGAAGATTCTGTTCAGCTATTCATCTGCCATGTGGGGCCCGCCAGGATCGCTGAACAAGGGAAGAAAGAAGTTCTTCCGGACGAGTCGATGTGGAGGGCCGAGCCACTAAACGTGGACGAACTTAAGGCTTAATCACCGCGGACAGGACCGACTGCCCATCGCTGGAATCCATCGTTGAGGAGCCCCAACGACGCATTCCAGCGTTTACCAGCCGCACCCCTAGTCTCGCCGCTACTCGCACGCCATACCTCCACATTGGCGTACTTTCAACCTGGTGGATCTCACGTCCACTGAGAACGGAGGCTCGAGCTATCCGCGTCTGACAAATGTGTTCCGTTGCTCATCATTCGAAGCGGAGGAGCCAAGGTTGTCATGTCACGAAACCACGAGGTCGCTGTTGAAAGAGACAAAAGAACACACCAAGAAACACAACGAGGTCCACACCATTGATGATCGTAATGATGAGCCTACAATAGAGCGTTCAGCGCGTTCTTAAACGGGAATTCCGGTAAGATTGTCCGGGATGGTGTTCCTATCGGGCTCCACGACATTCAACGACAATTCGGTAAGGTAGGTGTAATGGAGGAAAATGCAGTTGTTGCAGCGTATGAAAAATTGCACAAGAAAGAACGACACCTTCATAGGGGAATTCAATCGCTGCAACTTTCTGGGGGGGGACACAAAAATGCTAACTTTCAAGAAGCAAATCTGTCACTTTTTTCGTGAGGTGACAGAAAGTAGGTCTAATAGCTCGGATACCCACACCGCGCGCACTATCTAACTGACATACCCGCAAGTCCAGATTTTGACACGGCATACCCACCTGTTTAAAAAAAGTAACGAGGTATCCGGCCCTCGCTCGCCATGCTCGATCAGCCACATGCTGCGCTGATCGAGTATGGCGACGAGGGTCATGTGACCGTCGCTCAATAGCGACCGTCACTCCCTCGCGAGATCGCGATGGAGCGATGACCCTTTTGGGTTTTTTTTTACGCGCAAACCCCCTAACACGATTTAGGGTTTTGTATGTTTTGCGCGGGCGGAGCCCGCGCAAAACATAAAACCCTCCATCGTAATAGAGGTTTTACGTGTCGAAAAAAAAAAGATTCATCGCTCCATCGCGATCGAGAGAAAACTCCCAATTCAAAATTTGGAATTTTTTTCATGAACACAAACCAACCCTGGTTTGCGGAAACAATACTTTCAAACCCAACCCCTCTTTACATTCGGGGTTGAGGATTTTATTTTCTAAGCGGGCACCTGCTGGGCCCCGCGGTAGCGGGGCCCATGAGATGCCCACACGCAAACCCCACGCGAACCCCGCGCAAACCCCTTCCTCGAACAATGACAAACACCTCAAAAGAGGGGTTTTTCATTGTTCGAGGAGTATGATGATGTCAGCATTTCGACGTTGCATTCCATGCAACGACGACATAGCTTTTACTGTGGACACATTGTTTTTTTTAACCTTTGGATATCGTAGCTTTAATTTAGTCTGTACTAGGCATGCCGTGTCTACTTTAGGAGGTGCGGGTATGCCAACATAAATTTTGGACATGGTGGGTATCTGGTCGCTCGGTCCCAGAAAGTAACATGTGTATTTTGCAAGCTTTATGTTGGAACCTGAGAGGCGCCATGTGTTCTGAGCTCCAACTGAAAGACGGCTCAAACTAAAAGAGGACAAACAATGTGGTCCCAATAAAAGCTCCACGACTTCGGTTGAGGAGGAGAACGTCAAGATGTGGGAAGGGCAAGTACGGGACGTTGAGATGGCAAAAAGGGCAAGATACAAGTAGGGTGACATGTTGGGAAGGCAAAATGACAAGAGGACGAGAGAAAGGGAGGACAACAAGAATGGAACACGGGACACCCTCTCTCTCTTGCCTCGTCCCCCCCTCGCCTGAAAGAGGGAATAGAGGATGCCTCAAGGTACTCTTCCCGCTTACCCCCTCGTCCCCTCGCACTCTTGCATTTTTCTTGGTCCTCACCGTCTTACCCTCGTGCTAGTCCTCGTCTTCTTAGCCCCATACTCGTTCTTGTCATGTTGTCATTGACACTTTTCCCTCATTCTCTTGCAGTTATCCTCAAGAGCAAGAATGTAAACATAGAATCGGGAAAGCACTCGGGCTCGGACCAGGACAACGACGAGGAAATGGAAAAAGACGAAGATGACAAGGACAAAGATATAAGGGAGAGATGCGAGCCGACCACAATGAAGGCAAAACAACATCCTCCTCCTTACCATTGTCCGTTCATTTCCTCCTCCCCCACTCCAAGACCCTCCTCCTTGCAATGCAACTTTTCTCTAACATCCTAAATGTTGAATCCTATTGATACATTCAAGGTCGAATCATTGTGTAAATCAAAATTAGGGGCATCATTTATCTTCCAACTCAAAGTTTGTAGGACAAACTTATAACTCTCTTTCAAGTGATATACGCATTTAGAAAAGATGGATATATACTTGTGGAAGATCAAATCATGGCTTACTGGTGCGACAACCCCCCCTCCCCCCCCCCCTTTTTCCACTTCAATAAACACACATTTTTTTACCCCCCTAAACTTTGACATTTTTAGAGCCCTTTCTCAACCCCTATTCACTTGCAATTTCCTCACATGTCTAATATAGAAACCTTTTGCCTTTCAACAAATGCCAAAAAATTTAATCTCTCCCAAAACATTTCCAAGTCAAGGCCATGTTGAAAAGATCCATCTAGTGTAAAAAAAAGCCAAATAAAACATAAAGATGTTTCACATTTGCACTCCCTAGTTTAAAATGGATAGGAAATCAAATAAGAAGGGTTTAATCAGTCAGACTTCTACATAACAACCTAGGTAGTCTGTCTTGTGAGATATTAGTAAAACTAGTCATCAGTTGTCCGTAAAGGCAACAACTACATAATAGACTATTTGACACCCTAATTTTTCCAGTATGAGAAGAAAAAAATGGCCTAGATCTAATGTAGAGCAATTGTTACAGTTGTCACATACTCAAGACATTTGTTTGAGGATGTATCTATGGTGTTGTCTTATTTGATACACACATGAAACATAGGAAAAATATACTTCATTCAAGATGTGACATGCTTTGATCAATTTGCAACGTGGATTATACCACTATCATTTTATACTACATGATGTCCATAAGATTGGAGCATCAATTTTTGAAACCTCTTTGTTTCTTATTGATCGGTAGCACTAGTGGAATATTTACAAATGTGGTCCGATCCACTTGCATCGATACGTTTCGGCCGAGAAGAGGAGTCGAGCTAAGTATTGTTGGTTTGGACAGCTCAGCGCTTTGGGTGATCTCTTTTAATGATCAACTACATTGCGATTTATGGGGATGTCTCTCCATAGTTGTTTACACATCTTGGTGAACCCAGAAGCTTGATTGGTACAAATGGAAAAGATGCTCCTCTTGTTTAGTAACCCTGGTGAGACCCGAATAGTGCATGTTTGGTTTGACAAAATTGGTTCAATAATTGGTTCAAAATCGGAATTGGAAGTACAAACATCAACATGGGGATGTCGTGGAGTTTAATGTGTGTTTGAAAATGGGAAAAATTGCAACACACCTGGCCATACATAATAGCTAAGAAACTAGCAATTTCAAATGTAGTAGCACTGAATCAATCTTGTCGACCTCACGATTCCTGTGACACATGACCGAAAATTTCTTTGGTAGTGTTAACCACTGATTCCAACAATTCGTATCCTTGTCCTGGACTATTTGCTCTATTATCATCAAAAGTAAACGATGACAACTATGAGATGGGGACCGTACGTTCCGCAAAGAAAAACATTCGTGAAAGCATTATTAACATGAGAATGAAATACCATCAACTTTCTCAGAATCATAATAGGAATGTTTGTCACACACCCACAATGTACAACTCTGCTCTAGTGTGATGAACTTCAAAACACTATCGCATTCTAAACTTAACGATGAAAACAAGTGAAAGATCCCATTCCTCAAATATTTTTCTATAGACATTCAGACCTCTTAGAGGGATGCGTGTGTGCATGTATGACCATCATGTGCACATACATGGTTTAAGCACATCTTTTTCCAAGATATACCATGATTCCTTGAACTATTCACACGTGTTTTGATGGATGCACATATCAACATGATTAGAAACAGACACAATAGTCCGAGGGACATGGTAGGAAATCATATTGCATTATGCAAGAAACTTCCCGTGTCAACCCAAGCATGTCGTATGAAATTTTCATTGCCTTTTTTTCAAGATGGAGGAAGATGTTGTCTACTGCACCCTTCAATAGGTTTTTTACTCAAATGGCTACTCCATCTCTATTTGTCTCTTCGTAACCCGAGTCATCAACACGCACCATCAATAGTTTACATCCTCCACACTTGTATATAAAGCTTCATCCATTGTTTCCACAAATGTATCCACTTCTACACCTACACTCAACTAATGAACAAAGCTTTTCTCCCTACCTTCTTAATAACGTTCAGCTTCCCCACCATTACCACCTTCCTTTCCTTTCCTAATGTCCCCTATTTTTCAAGCTCTTTTATGCTAACGTGCATACTCCAGGTGGCCATCTTCTCTCCATTTGATCCTAGATTAGCACTCATCTGGTTGTGTTTAGTGATTGGATTTTCCCCTTTTACTCCTCCACAAGCCACTATCAAGAATTCAAAACTCCATAATCCAAGGAACATGTTTTGCTACATCATGATTGTGGAAGCTTTTAATTGTGCTATGAAATTGTATGTGCATGACTAGAGTTTCTTTGGTATTTTTTTAGAAAAACCTTTGATATTATTTTTTTCCTATTGTTCTCTTTTCATTCCAGGTCTTCATAGGGGCCGTACTATTCCTAACGTGGTATCTTTGTTTTAAGAATAGGGTCCATGCGACCTTGGACCTGCCTCTGACTAGCAATGCCATTGTTTTGTGTTGGGTGTCTATTTGGCACTTAAAGCCAAATAGAAGAGTAGAGTAGCTGAAGGAATATATTCTAAAAATTTCTCCCAAGTCACTAGTTTGTTTATTTCCAAAGAAGTTCCTCCGGTAAGTCAATACACCACTACTTGTGTATTTCTTATCTTACGTCTCTCCACCTTCCAGAGCATTGACTCTCACATTGTGTTCATTGCAACATGTCCTCACACACAGCACATTGCATAGGAAGTTTTATCCCTCAATTCTCTTTGCAAGAGTGGCAAGCAAGATTGTGGCGTACGTAGCTAGACTGAGGCCATGTACGCTGCCTTGGGGGCCGGTGTCTTTGAGAGCATCTTGTTGTGTCTCCTCACGCAGTATATGTGCCAGCCCATCCATTCCATTACTCCGCACTACGACAAATGAGAGCATGTGCCGCATTGCTGAGCACGATGCCATGCATCACACTTGCAAAAAGCACATCAACAACGAGCATCACTTTGTGCATGAACGTATCACATGTGGTGACGTGCATGTGATCGGTGTTGACTAATGGTGTTAAATCGAGACCGAGACCGGTCTCAATCTTGATTGTCTCGATTTTTCCTCGTCTCACTGTTTCGTACCACACTACGCAAGAGAATCTCGATTTGTCTCGCAAAAGACGAGACGAGACCAAGACACGTCCTCTGTTTTCGAGATCAAGACAAGATTCTTGTATCGAAGTAGAGTCTCATTTTTTGGAGACCTATGCGACGTGTGGAACGCGTGATGGAACCAACGGCATACTTCATGGATGTGTCAGCACAAAAAAGCAGGGAGATCCATTATTAAGAAGGGTGAACAAGAACCATCTTAAACAAACAAAATAAAATTGTGACGCTTTCACTAAGCTCAGTTCGTAACTTGTTTTTGCTACATTGGACAGCAGTCGATTCACTTTTTGTACTTCTTTTTCACGTCCACGTAAGTTGGTTTCACGTGCCTAACACCACCGGCTAGTCTTGGAGGTTTTGCGTGTCCAGTGGTCTGGACCTCGATCCGTCAGGCGAGGTGTCAAAGGAGTGACGTATTTACTCTCGCAACCTAGGGTTTGACTGATGTATAATAGATTTTTCATAGAAAATGATGTAGAATATTGATTTTTTAAAAACCATTTCTCGTACAATGAGTGAAGTCGCTGCGGTCTTTTCGCAATGACTTCACTTCCGGCAGTTCGCTTTGTCGTTTCGCTTACCACTTACAAAGTGGACAATGAGAGACTTTCTCGGATTAGAGCGAGACCGAGATGAGACCGAGACGGGAAAAATGCAAATCGGTATGAATATGAGATTTTCTTGCCCTCTGTACTCGAAGTGAAACATCTACTATCAAAGAGGAAAACAACAAGCTGGAGTTCAAGAAATCTCATCTCGATCTCAATTGAACAGCCCTAGTGAGATCTCATCTAAGTAAGCTTGCTTGTTGGAACCCGCGTGTGAGTCCAAGGGAACCTGCGGATCAGCTTTGAACGAGGTATGTTTCCACCCTGATGTGAGCTCTAACGATTACTAAAGGTTCTTGTCGCGGTCCAATGGTAGTTAGCGGTTGATTCGGGTTTGATGTACCAACCAACTGTCCAGGGCTTGCGTGCACGGCGTGGGTTAGGCTATCGGTGAACCAACTCACCCTTGGTAATTTTTGACCCACGACACTACCTTACAGGCCATGTAAAAAAAGCCTTAGTGAGATAGAATTAATTAAGGCATGCAGGCCCACGCAAAACTGCCATTAGCTCTGGATGTGTGGCGCAGGCAGTGAAGGCCAAACATGACCAAGTTTGGAACGCATTAAGAACAAGAAGTGAGTACAATGAGCCATGTTGATAGCTTCTGTACAGGGGACCACCGGCTAGCCCGCCAAGCCCCGTCATCCCCGTTGCACCAAAAGCACGGACATGGATTATGCACACACCAAACATAGTATTGACACACGGCAACAGCGCGCTGACTTTCTCATAAAGGCCCTTTGAGGTGGCAAGTTCAAAGTCATAGTGCATGCTATTGTTCTTCGGTCCATGCATGGAGATCCCGGTTAGATTGTGCCTGCCTCTCCTATGTTTTGGCCCTCTGTGGTTCTTGTGCCGTCTGTTGTGGCTCATAGTCGCCTCATAGTTGTGCCCCCTCACTGATTGTGTCGTGTGGCGCCTACGGGCCATGGGGGGGGGGTGGTGTTGTGTCGTCAGTCCCGATGACCTCTGGATCCGACACCCCTAACTTGCAGGCACACTTCGGTGGTCGACAGCTACACCGCCACTTTCAGCCTCGCCTTTCCGACCCCATGGTGCTCACGGGTATTTTCTTGGTCGCGTGCTCATGGGGTTGGTTTCTCGTTGGTCCACATTTACTCTTTCTTCACTCCATTGATTTGGGCATTTTCTCGTGCATCTCGTGCTTCTTCTGGATTGTCATCCGAACAACCGAGCACTTCGTACGGTTCACGGGTTCATTTTCTTTCCTGTTTGCAAGCTGCTAGGTCTCTGCTAGGTACTTAGGTGACTTTTCTCACTAGCTTGATGGAAGTGGTGTGCATATGCATGCCCCGCTCGGGAGTAGGTTTGCCTTGCTTCGTTCACTACGGAACTCTAACCTTAGGTTTTAAGTGTTTCTACCTTGGCTTTCCACCTCTTGAAACACCGTTGTGTTCTGTTCTATGCAACATACTCTCTCATGTTGAACTATGCTCTGAGGGGTTCCCCATTCCCTCAGATTCATGTGCCTCAAGTCTGACATCTGAGTTGTGTTGGTTTGTGTGGCTTCCACCCATCACGACTGGCGCCGATGGATTATCCATATACCCACGATGGTGGTATATGGTAGAGGAGGGCATGATGACACGACGAGCTTCCGGACTGTACCGAGACTTCTCCAACACCTACGACAGCGACGGCGAGACGCGCTCGATGTGTTTTGGCAACCCTATGGGCTTGTCGGGAGATAGGATAGTTTTCTCGACGGTTTGAGACCCGCACACCCGGTGGAGTGTACCGGTGCGACAAGGAGACCCGATGGTTGTAGTAGGGTTTCTGATGTTCAAAAAGCCGTTTTGGATGTCTGGACGCTGATTTCGAGATTTTCTAGCACTACCCGTATTTTCTCGGTGGTCGAGACCCGGGCACTCGCAGAGCTGTTCCGGTGCCTCGAGGAGACCACCTTTGTTGTTCTTGTGGTGTATGCAGTGTGTTCTCCCCGCTGACTCATTTGGGTTCAGCGCGGGTGACGGGGCCCGGTGCAGCTAGCTGCCGGCGCCCCTACATAAGCCCGCTAGGGACTCATTTGTAACTCTCCTTGTTCTTTCATATTATACGTTCTAGACTTAGCCAACTTTTTGCCGTTTTGCATTGCACTCACACACAGAGCTCATGTTCGTTTTTGCATGGGCCTGCATGCCCTAACATATTTCCAATTAGTTGTATCTTGCTCGGGACATCAAGCTCACTCGGTCAGTTGGTCTGGTCTTAGAATGACAAGATGACTCAACGCCTCACTCTCATCCTGACATGTAACAACTCTCCATCTACGGTTCATTCCAGTTCCAGATATTGGCCTCACTTAGCCAGCTAGACAGGATGGTGCAACGTTCAGATGTTTAAAGTCATTAGCTAACCAACGTAGAAATCCAAACAGGGTTAATCAGTTGGGCAGGTTGGCACTAATGCTGCAATGCTCAAATGTTCATCGTGCTTAGCATACAATATTTGAAATTTGATCAGGCTTTATCAGCAGGCCAAGCTGGCACCGATACCGACGAAGTCTGATGCCCCGACACCACATGCCCACTTTATCACCAACTCAGAGTCAGCTGGTCCACCCTAATAACCCACAGACATCAGCTGGCTTAACCTCACGATCTGCAGACTGTAGCTGGCCTATCCTCACCATGCGCGGACCCCATTCACAAGTCTGCATTGCAACCGGCCAGGAGAGGTCGGCCCAACCTAATCGGATGGCCAGCCCAACCTAATCGGATGGTCAGCCCAACCCCATCAGTCGGTTAGACCAGCCTGATCCGACTGTCAGCCTGACCTGATCAGACAGTCAGCTCAACCTAATCGAACGGTCAGCACAGCCCGATCCAACAATCAGAGCAACCTGATTGGACGGTCGGGATGACACAAGCCCCACTGCCGTCATTCACACGCCAGCATTTGTGACTGCTCGCCGCCTGCGCATGTGGAAGCCAAACTGTTGGAAGAAGTCCTGCGATTGGGAAAATGGCAGGCACAACACATTGACAAGTCATGCAAAACATCGACATTTGACTATTTTTTTTAAATCCTGCGATTGGGCGAGCATGGGCAGAGAAAAGGCCAGGCCGGACGAGAAGGCAGGGAAACAAGGACATCTTTTGTTTGATGGCATGCACAACATTCATAGGCGGTATCTCTTCTTCCAAACAAGGGTCGTGAGGGTGGATTACGGCCCA
>SZWC01003286.1:127987-138446 GCA_023375785.1 Penium margaritaceum | reverse complement strand
AAGGCAGGGAAACAAGGACATCTTTTGTTTGATGGCATGCACAACATTCATAGGCGGTATCTCTTCTTCCAAACAAGGGTCGTGAGGGTGGATTACGGCCCAGAAAGGGGGGGCGGGTGGGAGGGGGGGTGGGGGGTGGGAGATGGGGGAGCAAGGGGGCATGAGAGGAGGGTGTGGGTGGGGGGGTTGGCGGGAGGAGGAAGTGGGGAGAAGGGGGAGGGAGGGAGAGAAGTGTTGGGGGGTGGTCTTCTCCTCAGCCTCTCCTGCTACCTTCCTTGCTTTACTACAGAAGTGCTTTGCCATGCCAGTGCTTGCAAAACTGCAGCAACCGTACCGTAGCTCCCCCAACGGTGAAGTACAAACAGATAGAACCCAAAAAAGTGGAAGGCTGCACACTGCATCCATCCATTTACACCAGCCCGACCCTTTTTCTGTGTTTTGAGAGTGGTTTTCAATTTCTGTTGTGACCACAGTTTTGAATCCTTGCGTCTGGATATTGGTAATGAGAGCCTCCCATCTTCCCCCACTTGCAGCGACTGTTGTGCACGTTCTTCCTCCCACTTATTGCAGGTTATTTTCTTTCTGAAAAGATTTTGTTTTCCCGAAAATGTTTCCTTGATAGAATAGAAAGGCATGCAAGGCCGCCCCTGACCGGCACAACTTTGGGGTATAGAGATGCATGCAAGCACCGCCACCATTGACACAACTTTGGGGTATAGAGATGTATGCAAGCGCCGCCACCCTCGAGACAACTTTGGGGTATGGAGATGCATGCAAGCGATGCCACCCTCGATACAACTTTGGGGTATAGAGATGCATGCAAGCGCCGCCACCCTCGACACAACTTTGGGGTATTGAGATACATGCAACCGCCACCACCCTCGACACAACTTTGGGGTATAGAGATGCATGCAAGTGCCACCACCCTCGACACAACTTTGGGGTATAGAGATGCATGCAAGTGCCACCACCCTCGACACAACTTTGGGGTATAGAGATGCATGCAAGCGCCACCACCCTTGACACAACTCTGGGGTTAGAGATGCATGCAAGCGCCACCACCCTTGACACAACTTTGGGGTATAGAGATGCATGCAAGCGCCGCCACCCTTGACACAACTTTGGGGTATAGAGATGCATGCAAGCGCCAGCACCCTCGACACAACTTCGAGGTATAGAGATGCATGCATTTGCCACTGTAGCTGCTGCCGCCGCAGCGAGGAGGGCCTCACAACCCTCCTCTGAGCCCCCCCCCTCTCGGAGGGGCCCCCTCGAGCCCGATCAGGGGGGCCCCCTCGGAGGGGGGGCCAGTCGGGCCCGTGAGCCCCCTCGGCCCCGTCGGCCGACCGACGGAGGGGGTCGACGGTGAAAGGGTCGACCACCCCCCCCTCCCCCCCTCCGTTCGCTCGCTCGCACCAGCGAGTAAGCGAGCGAGCGTGCACGCGAGGGAGAACCAACCCCCCTCCCCTCCTTTGTTTTCTCCATTGCCCCAAACTAGGGGCAATCAAGAAAGAGGGGGGACGAGAAAAAAATACGAAAGGGGTGCTCCTTCAAACGTGTGGAAGAGAGAAAAAAAACCAAAAAAAGGGAGCTGAGGGTGAGAAGAGGGGAGAGCCGAAAAAAAAGAAACAAAAAGGAGGGGGCTGAGGGCAAGAGAAAAAAAAAGAGGGAACACAAAATCAAACAAGGATGCGATGTTGCACTAAGGTGCACAGGGTTACGTAGTAACCTTCACAAAGTTGGCTATAAGTGAAACCGAAAGATTTTTTAAGACAAAAGCAGGGAAGACATAATGTAAATAATCCATTTCATCCGAACTCTATGTCTAATGTGTTTGTTCTGTTTAATGTAGTTAATATGCTTGTATTTTTCTCAAAGTCCATTCAAATGTGACCTCTAGGGAAGATTTTATGGAATCACATGTGTAAATCAACATTTTGAAATAAACATTCGTTGAAATTGCTGTACTCACACATGGATTTGCTCCATGGACCACGTTCCACACATTTATTTTATCCATACATGTGTCCACGTCTTTGTACATATGCATGCATTCATCGATGAATCTTAAAAAAACAAATGAGAGTCATTTGTATTGTATCTGTTCATTCTAAGTAGTATTCTCTTTACATTCACATGATCCAACCATATAAGGACAATGATTTGTTGTGATTTCGTGTGTGACAAAAAAAACATTTGAAAGAATGTGAATACTTGATCACAAATTACTTTTAAAGTTAAATCATGTCCCAAAATATTTTTCCTTTCTCAGTCACATTGATTCAACAATTTTATTTTGGTGTAGTCTAATTTGGATCCGGGTATGAAGGCTCAGCTGTCTTGGAGCTGTGGCAGTTAGTTCCTGGCTAGTTCCTCTCGCGTCCGGAGAGTGATGTGGTCAAGTAAGCTCGTCTCGTTGACCAGTCCGGAGCGTGTGAGAGAACCAAAGCTAGTACGTCTTTAAAATTCGACCCTGTCGAATATTCTTGTGTTATTTCGTATGTCCTACTCGGAAACAAAGTACTGTTCACAGATTGCAGGTTGGCGGACGTCCNTTTTAAAGTTAGATAATTTCCCAAAATAATTTTCCTTTCTCAGTCACATTGATTCAACAATTTTATTTTGGTGTAGTCTAACTTGGATCCGGGTATGAAGGCTCAGCTGTCTTGGAGCTGTGGCAGTTAGTTCCTGGCTAGTTCCTCTCGCGTCCGGAGAGTGATGTGGTCAAGTAAGCTCGTCTCGTTGACCAGTCCGGAGCGTGTGAGAGAACCAAAGCTAGTACGTCTTTAAAATTCGAACCTGTCGAATATTCTTGTGTTATTTCGTATGTCCTACTTGGAAACAAAGTACTCTTCACAGATTGCAGGTTGGCGGATGTCCCCAAAACAGGTCCACGAACCGATAACAATAGGTTACTACGTAACCCAAAAAATTGTACAACTACTACCGCCGCAACAGTAGCAGCTTTGGTAGCAGCAACA
The DNA here is from genome assembly GCA_023375785.1 of Penium margaritaceum. Lineage (NCBI taxonomy): Eukaryota > Viridiplantae > Streptophyta > Zygnematophyceae > Desmidiales > Peniaceae > Penium > Penium margaritaceum. Next base: position 135,465 of record SZWC01003286.1, on the reverse strand, counting down.
ACAGTGGCGGGCGGAGTTGAAACAACTACATAGTGAGGAGGCTGCAACAGCGCTTGGAGTTGCGTCTTCCCAGCCGACAGCGGATTGTGTGTCAGCGGCGATCTCCATTTCGAGACGCGTCGTGGACAAGCGTCTCCCTGGGGCCCGTGGATTGGTGCGCGCCGTTCACTTCGTAGGAGTGACGGCGGATGCGAGTCTGTCATCTCCGAGGACTGGGTTGTCTACCGCTGAAAGCAGTAGCCACACCTGCAGCCGCCACCTCTTCTGTTCTTGGAGCAGTCTTCACTCCATTAGTGGCAGCAGCATTAGTAGCCGCAGTTAGTCAGACTCCACTCTCCGGGCGTACTGTGGTGGTGCAGCTCGTACCGTCTGGTCACTTTTGCTGACCCCGACGCCGTGACTGCCGGGAGTGACAGTACCTACTGGTCTCATTCTCTCCCATGGCTTGGTGTTTACCACCGGGAGTAGGTGCCCTCGGCACCTATCCATCGTCCAGCGCACGAGATGAGTGCGCACACATTTGAGGAGGCGCCTTGCGCGTTTGCCTACTATTACTGTGGTGATGGACGTCATGGTTGGCGTCGCTGCTGGACGCGTCCTCGTGGCTGGCATCCACCTTGGCTTCAGCCTCGTCCGAGCTAGCGTCCTCCACAGCATACGGATCTTCCAGCGTTGGCAGATCCCCTCGCTGGACCTCTGGCGACCATATTCGCCGAGTTCGCGACCTGCGACAGATGGTGCAGTGGCTTTGTGACCTTGTCGTCACCAAGCGTGCGTCTGCTACTAGTTCATCGACGGCCTCTTCGATCACATCTCGTTAATCCTCTCCTCATTCTTCATCTGATGGTGTCCCTTCAGCTCCACCTGCCAGCCAGTCTTAGGCTGCCACCGTCCTTTCGATCCTCGACTCTCCTGCGACCAGGACGCCACTGCGCGATGACCTGCCTTCATGTAGTCGTTCCGGTCGCGTGTCCTCGCGGTGTCGGTGTCAGCGTTTCGCACGCCGTGCTCACGCAGATTTTGATACATCCTCCACCTCCTCGGCTTCCGTTGCTTTACCTGTTGAGGGGAAGTGTGGTCACCACGCATTGCCTATTGTGACCGTAGCGACAAGATCCGCACTCGCGCCGGGCCGTGCTGCCCGAGCGTCAGCTCAGGCAGATTCAGACGTTACGGAGACAGCACATGACGTGGAGTCTCATCCCGACCTCGCATTTATGGCTGAGACTTGCATGTCATCGAGCTCGACTTCGACATCCGGGCTGGATCCAGATCTTTCGCAGCAGCAAGTTCCATCAGGAGGAGCGTAGGGACAACGTCCCTGGGCGGTGCCACTCACGGCTCCGACCGATTGCAGCCCGGCGGTGGCACAGGAGTCCTCTACAGATTGGGATGCGTCTACCGGACTTTTGGGGGAGAGTGTGTAGCAGACCCACACCAGTCTGGCGGAGGTTTGAGTGCTTGCATGCATGTCATCGAGGTTGACATTTACGCTGGGGCAGGATCGGGACGTTCTATAGCAGCAGGTTGCATCAGGAGTGCAGGTGCCGCGTGCTTGGGCGGTGCCACTCGCGACTCCGACCGGTAGCGGCCTGGCGGTGGCACATGAGTATCGTGCGGATCGGGATGTCCCATACGTACTTCCGGGGGCGTTGGCGCACGAGGCTCATACCAGCCCCACAGCGGTCGCAGTGCATGAGCAGAGTTGGCCGGCTGGTCTTTCAGAGGTTGAGGCATTCTTAAGAGCAGTAGTTATGAGAGAGGTCACTGGGACATGTGCTGCAGCAGACTCAGCAGGCTCCACCGTATCATCTGCGCTACCTGAGGACCAGGTTTAGCGTGAGGAGTCGCCCATGTTCCCAGAGTCTACGGGTTCCCGGACACACGACGGAGCAGCGACACACATGACGGAGTCAGATGGTGGTCCTCACTCCATTATTGAGCAGGTGGCAACGACCAGCCTTCCCGGTGAGACAGTGCGTGAGTGCCAGTCGCGTTTGCTGGTCGCCTTGACGGGCATTGTCGAGCCGGAGTTCTACACACGTGTATCCACTATGGCGGCAGTCGCGGATAGTGGAGCAGATCCGTACACGCGGATGGAGTCACCTCGTCAGCAAGAGCTGAGTTCTGCCCTCTCGTGTTCACCTATTGGTGACCCTGCTGATCACGTTGACGCCGAGAGTGGCAGTACCTGCACGGACGATATTTCCACATGCTCCACGGACTCTGACGACTCCTCCTCCTTCTCTTTTGGCATGCAACTGCTCATTCCTCCTCGTATGACAGACACGAGCTGTGGTATGGATGCGACACCTGCAGCTGCATCCGATGTTCTAGCGTCTCAGCACATTGCGGGTTTGGTTGACCCCCAGGTGGATGCAGCGGCACCGGCTCCATCGTCTTCAGCAGCAGAGATGCAGATGGAGTTGTACTCACGAGTTCTGCAGTCTGCATGTGCAGCATCCAGTGAGGCAGAGTTTATCCTATGCGAGGCAGACGTGGGCCACCTCCACATGTCCGAGGCATATTACGCTGACCTGTAGGAGCGTGTAGTGATGTTGTAGCGGGAGGTGATGGCAGCGCGTGCGCGATTCTCAGAGGAGGGGAGCACCAGTACTATCAGCACGAGATTTCTACTACCAGGATCTCGCACACACATACTCAGGGAGGATCCTATAGCAGCTCTGAGTATGACATTTGATGGAGTCACTACCATAGGAGAGCTGAGCGTGCCTTCAATTTCCGCCATCATCGCTCCTGTCGACTCCGTCATCGCTCCTCCCTCTGCTATTGCCATCACGCACCTCAACCACTTGACTCACGTGCTCCATCGTCGTCATCGTCCATGAGTGGTGATCCGGTTCGTCATTCCAGCCCTTCACTTCTGGCCGTACCTACATGTGCCTCAAGGTGCTCTATCCCGCCTCGGAGGCGAGCTCCGCTACTTCCGGCAGTTCGCTTTGTCGTTTCGCTTACCACTTACAAAGTGGACAATGAGAGACTTTCTCGGATTAGAGCGAGACCGAGACGAGACCGAGACGGGAAAAATGCAAATCGGTATGAATATGAGATTTTCTTGTCCTCTGTACTCGAAGTGAAACATCTACTATCAAAGTGGAAAACAACGAGCTGGAGTTCAAGAAATCTCGTCTCGATCTCAATTGAACAGCCCTAGTGAGATCTCGTCTAAGTAAGCTTGCTTGTTGGAACCCGCGTGTGAGTCCAAGGGATCCTGGATCAGCTTTGAACAGAGGTATGTTTCCACCCTGGTGTGAGCTCTAACGATTACTAAATGTTGTTGTCGCAGTCCAATGGTAGTTAGCAGTTGAGTCGGGTTTGATGTACCAACCAACTGTCCAGGGCTTGCGTGCACGGCGTGGGTTAGGCTATCGGTGAACCAACTCACCCTTGGTAATGTTTGACCCATGACACTACCTTACAGGCCATGTAAAAAAAGCCTTAGTGAGATATAATTAATTAAGGCATGCAGGCCCACGCAAAACTGCCATGAGCTCTGGATGTGAGGGGCAGACAGTGAAGGCCAAACATGGCCAAGTTTGGAACGCATCAAGAACAAGAAGTGAATACAATGAGCCATATTGATAGCTTCTGTATAGGGGACCAGCGGCTAGCCCGCCAAGCCCCGTCATCCCCGTTGCACCAAAAGCATGAACATGGATTACGCACACTCCGAGAGCTCAAAACCCACACACCAAACATAGTATTGACACACGGCAACAGCGCGCTGACTTTCTCATAAAGGCCCTTTGAGGTGGCAAGTTCAAAGTCGTCGTGCATGCTACTGTTCTTCGGTCCATGCATGGAGATCCCGGTTAGATTGTGCCTGCCTCTCCTATGTTTTGGCCCTCTGTGGTTCTTGTGCCATCTGTTGTGACTCATAGTCGCCTCATAGTTGTGCCCCCTCACTGATTGTGTCGTGTGGCGCCTACGGGCCATGGGGGGGGGGGTGGTGCTGTGTCGTCAGTCCCGATGACCTCTGGATCCGACACCCCTAACTTGCAGGCACACTTCGGTGGTCGACAGCTACACCGCCACTTTCAGCCTCGCCTTTCCGACCCCATGGTGCTCACGGGTATTTTCTTGGTCGCGTGCTCATCGGGTTGGTTTCCCGTTGGTCCACATTTACTCTTTCTTCACTCCATTGATTTGGGCCTTTTCTCGTGCATCTCGTGCTTCTTCTGGATTGTCATCCGAACAACCGAGCACTTCGTACGGTTCACGGGTTCATTTTCTTTCCTGTTTGCAAGCTGCTAGGTCTCTGCTAGGTACTTAGGTGAATTTTCTCACTAGCTTGATGGAAGTGGTGTGCATCTGCACGCCCCGCTCGGGAGTAGGTTTGCCTTGCTTCGTTCACTACATAACTCTAACCTTAGGTTTTAAGTGTTTCTACATTGGCTTTCCACCTCTTGAAACACCGTTGTGTTCTGTTCTATGCAACATACTCTCTCATGTTGAACTATGCTCTGAGGGGTTCCCCATTCCCTCAGATTCATGTACCTCAAGTCTGACATCTGAGTTGTGTTGGATTGTGTGGCTTCCACCCGTCACGACTGACGCCGATGGATTATCCATATACCCACGTTGGTGGTATATGGTAGAGGAGGGCATGACGACACGACGAGCTTCCGGACTGTACCGAGACTTCTCCAACACCTACGACAGCGACGGCAAGACGCGCTCGATGTGTTTTGGCAGCCCTGTGGGCTTGTCAGGAGATAGGAGAGTTTTCTCGGCGGTTTGAGACCCGCACACCCGGTGGACTGTACCGGTGCGACAAGGAGACCCAATGGTTTTAGTAGGGTTTCCGATGTTCAGAAAGCCGTTTTGGATGTCTGGACGCTGATTTCGAGATTTTCTAGCACTGCCCGTATTTTCTCGGTGGTCGAGACCCGGGCACTCGCAGAGCTGTTCCGATGCCTTGAGGAGACCACCTTTGTTTTTCTTGTGGTGTATGCAGTGTGTTCTCTCGGCTAACTCGTTTGGGTTCAGCGGGGGTGACGGGGCCCGGTGCGGCTAGCTGCCAACGCCCCTACATAAGCGCCCTAGGGACTCATTTGTAACTCTCCTTGTTCTTTCATATTATACGTTCTAGACTTAGCCAACTTTTTGCCGTTTTGCATTGCACTCACACACAGAGCTCATGTTCGTTTTTGCATGGGCCTGCATGCCCTAACATATTTCCAATTAGTTGTATCTTGCTCGGGACATCAAGCTCACTCGGTCAGTTGGCCTGGTCTTAGAATGACAAGATGACTCAACGCCTCACTCTCATTCTGACATGTAGCAACTCTCCATCTACGGTTGATTCCAGTTCCGGATATTGGCCTCACTTAGCCAGCTGGATAGGATGCTGCAACGTTCAGATGTTTAAACTCATTAGTTAACCAACGCAGAAATCCAAACAGGGTTAATCAGTTGGGCAGGTTGGCACTAATGCTGCAATGCTCAAATGTTCATCGTGCTTAGCGTACAATATTTGAAATTTGAACAGGCTTTATCAGCAGGCCAAGCTGGCACCGATACCGACGAAGTCTGATGCCCCGACACCACATGCCCGCTTTATCACCAACTCAGAGTCAGCTGGTCCACCCTCATAACCCACAGACATCAGCTAGCTTAACCTCACGATCTGCAGACTGTAGCTGGCCCATCCTCACCATGCGCGGACCCCATTCACAAGTCTGCATTGCAACCGGCCAGGAGAGGTCAGCCCAGCCCAATCGGATGGTCAGCCCAACCTAATCGGATGGTCAGCCCAACCTAATCGGATGGTCAGCCCAACCTAATCGGATGGTCAGCCCAACCTAATGGGATGGTCAGCCCAACCAAATCGGATGGTCAGCCCAACCTAATCGGATGGTCAGCCCAACCTAATCGGATGGTCAGCCCAACCTAATCGGATGGTCAGCCCAACCTAATGGGATGGTCAGCCCAACCAAATCGGATGGTCAGCCCAACCTAATCGGATGGTCAGCCCAACCTAATCGGATGGTCAGCCCAACCTAATGGGATGGTCAGCCCAACCTAATCGGATGGTCAGCCCAACCTAATGGGATGGTCAGCCCAACCTAATGGGATGGTCAGCCCAACCTAATCGGATGGTCAGCCCAACCTAATCGGATGGTCAGCCCAACCTAATCGGATGGTCAGCCCAACCCCATCAGTCGGTTAGACCAGCCTGATCCGACCGTCAGCCCGACCTGATCAGACAGTCAGCCCAACCTAATCGAACGGTCAGCCCAGCCCGATCCAACAGTCAGAGCAACCTGATCGGACGGTCGGGATGACACAAGCCCCACTGCCGTCATTCACACGCCAGCATTTGTGACAACTCACCGCCTGCGCATGTGGAAGCCAAACTGTTGGAAGAAGTCCTGCGATTGGGAAAATGGCAGGCACAACACATTGACAAGTCATGCAAAACATCGACATTTGACTATTTTTTTTTAAGTCCTGCGATTGGGCGAGCATGGGCAGAGAAAAGGCCAGGCGGGACGAGAAGGAAGGGAAACAAGGACATCTTTTGTTTGATGGCATGCACAACATTCATAGGCGGTATCTCTTCTTCCAAACAAGGGTCGTGAGGGTGGATTACGGCCCAAGCAGGGGGGGCGGGGAGGGGGTGGGAGGTGGGGGAGGAAGGGGGCATGAGAGGAGGGTGGGGGTGGGGGGGTCGGCGGGAGGAGGAAGTGGGGAGAAAGGGGAGGGAGGGAGAGAAGTGTGTGGGGGGGGTGGTCTTCTCCTCAGCCTCTCCTGCTCCCTTCCTTGCTCTACTGCAGACCTGCTTTGCCGTGCTAGTACCTGCAGCACTGCAGCAACCGTACCGTACCTCCCCCAACGGTGAAGTACAAACGGATAGAACCCAAAAAAGTGGAAGGCTGCACACTGCATCCATCCATTTACACCAGCCTGACCCTTTTTCTGTGTTTTGAGAGTGGTTTTTAGTTTCTGTTGTGACCACAGTTTTGAATCCCTACGTCTGGATATTGGTAATGAGAGGCTCCCATCTTTCCCCACTTGCAGCGATTGTTGTGCACGTTCTTCCTCCCACCTTACTGTAGGTTTTTTTCTTTCTGAAAATATTTTTTTCTCTCGAAAATGTTTCCTTGATAAAATAGAAAGGCATGCAAGGCCGCCCCTGACCGGCACAACTTTGGGGTATAGAGATGCATGCAAGCGGCGCCACCCTTGACACAACTCTGGGGTATAGAGATGCATGCAAGCGCCGTCACCCTCGACACAACTTTGGGGTATAGAGATGCATGCAAGCGCTGCCACCCTCAACACAACTTTGGGGTATAGAGATGCATGCAAGCGCCGCCACCCTCGACACAACTCTGGGGTATAGAGATACATGCAAGCGCCACCACCCTCGACACAACTTTGGGGTATAGAGATGCATGAAAGTGCCACCACCCTCGACACAACTTTGGGGTATAGAGATGCATGCAAGCGCC
>SZWC01003286.1:114528-127765 GCA_023375785.1 Penium margaritaceum | reverse complement strand
GCCACCACCCTCGACACAACTTTGGGGTATAGAGATGCATGAAAGTGCCACCACCCTCGACACAACTTTGGGGTATAGAGATGCATGCAAGCGCCACCACCCTCGACACAACTTTGGGGTATAGAGATGCATGCAAGCGCCACCACCCTTGACACAACTTTGGGGTACAGAGATGCATGCAAGCACCGCCACCCTCGAAACAACTTTGGGGTATAGAGATGCATGCAAGCGCCACCACCCTCGACACAACTTCGGGGTATAGAGATGCATGCACCTGCCACTGTAGCTGCTGCTGCCGCAGCGAGGAGGGCCTCACAACCCTCCTCTGAGCCGCCCTCCCTCTCGCAGGGGTCCCCTCGAGCCCGATCAGGGGGGCCCCTTCGGATGGGGGGCCCGTCGGGCCCGTGAGCCCCCTCGGCCCCGTCGGCCGACCAACGGAGGGGGTCAAAGGCGAAAGGGCCGACCACCCCCCCTCCCCCCCTCCGCTCGCTCGCTCGCGCCAGCGAGTAAGCGAGCGAGCGTGCACGCGAGGGAGAACCAACCCCCCTGGGGGACGAGAAAAAAAATACGAAAGGGGTGCTCCTTAAAGCGTGTGGAAGAGAGAAAAAAACCAAAAAAAGGGAGCTGAGGGTGAAAAGAGGGGAGAGCCGAAAAAAAAGAAACAAAAAGGAGGGGGCTGAGGGCAAGAGAAAAAAAAGAGGGAACACAAAATCAAAAAAATTGTACAACTACTACCGCCGCAACAGTAGCAGCTTTTGTAGCAGCAATAACAGTGACGGGTGGAGTTGAAACGACTACATAGTGAGGCGGCTGCAACAACGCTTGGAGTTCCATCTTCCCAGCCGGCAGCGGATTGTGTGTCAGCGGCGATCTCAATTTCGAGACGCGTCGTGGACAAGCATCTCCCTGGGGCCCGTGGATTGGTGCGCACCGTTCACTCCGTAGGAGCGACGGCGGATGCGAGTCTGTCATCTTCGAGGACTGGGTTGTCTACCGCTGAAAGCAGTAGCCACACATGTAGCCGCTACCTCTTCTGTTCTTGGAGCAGTCTTCACTCCGTTAGTGGCAGCAACATTAGTAGCCACAGCTAGTCAGACTCCACTCTCCGGGCGTACTGTGGTGGTGCAGCTCGTACCGTCTGGTCACGTTTGCTAACCCCGACGCCGTGACTGCCGGGAGTGACAGTACCTACTGGTCTCACTCTCTCCCGTGGCTTGGTGTTTACCACCGGGAGTAGGTGCCCTCGGCACCTATCCATCGTCTAGGGCACGAGATGAGTGCGCAGACATTTGAGCACGCGCCTTGCGCGTTTGCCTGCTATTACTGTGGTGATGGACGTCATGGTTGGCGTCGGTGCTGGACGCGTCCTCGTGACTGGCATCCACCTTGGCTTCAACCTCGTCCAAGCTAGCGTCCTCCACAGCATACGGATCTGCCAGCATTGGCAGATCCCCTCGCTGGACCTCTGGCGACCATATTCGCCGAGTTCGCGGCCTGCGATAGATGGTGCAGCAGCTTTGTGACCTTGTCGTCACCGAGTGTGCGTCTGCTACTAGTTCGTCGACGGCCTCTTCGATCACATCTCGTTAATCCTCTCCTCCTTCTTCATCCGATGGTGTCCCTTCAGCTCCACCTGCCAGCCAGTCCCAGGCTGCCACCGTTCTTTCGATCCTCGACTCTCCTGCGACCAGGACGCCACTGCGCGATGACCTGCCTTCATGTAGTCGTTCCGGTCGCGTGTCCTCGCGGTGTCGGTGTCAGCGTTCCGCACGCCGTGCTCATGCAGATTTTGATACATCCTCCACCTCCTCGGCTTCCGTTGCTTTACCTGTTGAGGGGAAGTGTGGTCATCACGCATTGCCTCTTGTGACCGTAGCGACAAGATCCGCACTCGTGCCGGGCCGTGCTGCCCGAGCGTCAGCTCAGGCAGATTCAGACGTTACGGAGACAGCAAATGACGTGGAGTCTCATCCCGACCTCGCATTTATGGCTGAGACTTGCGTGTCATCGAGCTCGACTTCGACATCCGGGCTGGATCCAGATCTTCCGCAGCAGCAAGTTCGATCAGGAGGAGCGTAGGGACAGCGTCCCTGGGCGGTGCCACTCGCGGCTCCGACCGATTGCAGCCCGGCGGTGGCATAGGGGTCCTCTACAGATTCGGATGCGTCTACCAGACTTTTGGGGGAGAGTGTGCAGCAGACCCACACCAGTCTGGCGGAGGTTCGAGTGCTTGCATGCATGTCATCGAGGTTGACATTTACGCTGGGACAGGATCGGGACGTTCTATAGCAGCAGGTTGCATCAAGAGTGCAGGTGCCGCGTGCCTGGGCGGTGCCACTCGCGACTCCGACCGGTAGCGGCCTGGCGGTGGCACAGGAGTATCGTGCGGATCGGGATGTCCCATGCGTACTTCCGGGGGCGTTGGCGCACGAGGCTCATACCAGCCCCACAGCGGTCGCAGTGCATGAGCAGAGTTGGCCGGCTGGTCTTTCAGAGGTTGAGGCATTCTTAAGAGCAGTAGTTCTGAGAGAGGTCACTGGGACATGTGCTGCAGCAGACTCAGCAGGCTCCACCGTATCATCTTCGCTACCTGAGGACCAGGTTTAGCGTGAGGAGTCGCCCATGTTCCCAGAGTCTACGGGTTCCCGGACACACGACGGAGCAGCGACACACATGACGGAGTCAGATGGTGGTCCTCACTCCATTATTGAGCAGGTGGCAACAACCAGCCTTCCCGGTGAGACAGTGCGTGAGTGCCAGTCGCGTTTGCCAGTCGCCTTGACGGGCATTGTCGAGCCGGAGTTCTGCACACGTGTATCCACTATGGCGGCAGTCGAGGATAGTGGAGCAGATCCGTACACGCGGATGGAGTCACCTCGTCAGCAAGAGCTGAGTTCTGCCCTCTCGTGTTCACCTATTGGTGACCCTGCTGATCACGTTGACGCCGAGAGTGGCAGTACCTGCACGGATGATATTTCCACATGCTCCACGGACTCTGACGACTCCTCCTCCTTCTCTCTCGGCATGCAACCGCTCATTCCTCCTCGTATGACAGACATGAGCTGTGGTATGGATGCGACACCTGCAGCTGCATCCGATGTTCTAGCGTCTCAGCACATTGCGGGTTTGGTTGACCCCCAGGTGGATGCAGCAGCACCGGCTCCATCGTCTTCAGCAGCAGAGATGCAGATGGAGCTGTACTCACGTGTTCTGCAGTCTGCATGTGCAGCATCCAGTGAGGCAGAGTTTATCCTACGCGAGGCAGACGTGGGCCACCTCCACATGTCCGAGGCATATTACGCTGACCTGTAGGAGCGTGTAGTGATGTTGCAGCGGGAGGTGATGGCAGCGCGTACGCGATTCTCAGAGGAGGGGAGTACCAGTACTATCGGCACAAGATTTCTACTACCAAGATCTCGCACACCCATACTCAGGGAGGATCTTGTAGCAGCTCTGAGTATGAAATTTGATGGAGACACTACCATAGGAGAGCTGAGCGTGCATTCAGTTTCCACCATCATCGCTCCTGTTGACTCCGTCATCGCTCCTCCCTCTGCTATTGCCATCAGGCACCTCAACCACCTGAGTCAGGTGCTCCATCATCATCATCGTCCATGAGTGGTGATCCGGTTCGTCACTCCAGCCCTCCTCTTCTGGTCGTACACCCCTGTGCCTCAGGGTGCTCTATCCCGCCTCGGAGGCGAGCTCCGCCACTTCATCCACGCTCGCGTGCTGCTCGTCCATTCCCTTTCCTCCGGCGTACATAGATGCATCGCGATAGAGCGGAGAGAGGAGAGACTGTGAGTTGGGATCCTTGGCAGTCACGCGAGGACTGATACACTCCCGGTGATGCAGCTTGATGTGAGGAGTTGTAGCCGGAGACACCACTTCGTCGTTGAGCGTGGGAGCCGACTCGTATGTGACAGGGGGAGCAATCTCTGCATGATGGAGAGACCATATCGCCCAGGATCTGTTCAGCTACTTTATCAGCATCTCCATCGAGGACATCGCCGCTAGGTTCATCTTCCAGGGGGAGTGTTGTGTAGACTTCGACCTCACGAGGGGCGAGGGGTCCATGCTCTGTTATGAGCATACTACAGCAGCCGTCGTGTGGCTCATGCCACATGCCTGCATAGCTGCAGGTGTATGGTAGCACTCTGTTGGTCAAGACCCAGACCTGGTCAGATGTACCAGTTTCACGAGGAGACCATGCGATCGTTTGTTTTGGTGTGTGGCCATACTGTGTGTGGCATGTGCATGCCAGCTGGTTTGCTCATAGTGGTCGAGACCCGGACACGTGGTGAGCTGCACCCGTGTTACGAGGAGACCCCCTATGATCCTGTGTGTTGATTGTCAGCGCGGCGACAGCAGCAGCAGCAGCATTGCGCTCGCTGCAGCACCAGCAGCAAAAGCAGCAGCAGCAGCAGCATTGCAGCAGCAGCAGCAGCTACAGCAGCGGAGCAGCAGCAGCAGCGGCCGCAGCGGCAGTAGTGCTACGCAGCAGCAGCCACGACTGCTGTGCTGCGCAGCAGTGCTGCGCAGATCTGCGTAGCGAAGCTGCGCAGACGCGCAAACTCTGCGCAGCTGTGCAGATTCTGAGCAGCTGCGCAGCCGCGCAAAGGGGTGACGAGGTCCCCCCACCCCGCGCAAGGGGGTGACGAGGTTCCCCCCCCCTTGGCCGCGGAGCGGCTGCACGCTCACGCAGAACCGCGAGGAAAATAAAAGGGGAGTCGAGCTGATGTCAGCATTTTTGCTTGCTGACGTCATCAGGTCGTGCTGACGTCAGCAACCACCTACTGACATCAGCACAATACTTAGCCAAATTTTTGGCCGGACAGTCAAAAATTGCCAGCGTCTCAACTCCTCGAGAAACGCTGACGCTTTTGCAATCCGGCAAACCTGACCTGTCGACCCATACTGAGAGGCGACATGAACTCGTCGGACAACAAGGGGAAGGCGACAGGTGATCCCTCCTCCTCCTCTTCTGGGGTCCTGAGCCCACGCTTGCAGGCCATTGAGGACCTGCGGAGCCAGCAGGTTGAGATGCGTCGCCTACAGCGGGAGCAGACTCATGCCATCCGTACGCTGACTGAGCTTCTGCGTGGCCAGTCCACAGTCCCATGGCAGGTTTCCGAGGGGGCTGCCGGCGTCGCGGTCTCTATACAGCAGTCGGCTCAGGCACCCGTTACAGGAGCTCGACCTGACCCACCACCTTCTGACCTCCTGGATGATGAGCCATTCATGCCAGGCATGACAGGCGACTCCCCGGATCATGAGATTCGAGTTCTTCAGGAGCGCCTCCGTCAGCTGCAGACGGGCACCAGATCTCCTCGGTTTCCTACGGTGCGATCGTCACCCGAGTATCTCGGTGACTATCCCCTTCCAGGAGTCTTCCCCGTCCCTCGTCCCCCTCGGCCTGCGGTTGCTCTCCCCACGGAGCGGCAACCCAAGGACTTTGGGACACCACCTCCACGGTACATCAGTGAGGATGGCTTCGACTGTTGGGAGATCCTCTTTCAGGTTTGGGCTACTTCAGAGGGCGTGTGGCCCTACTACCACAGCCCGTATCAGCCTATAGACCCAGCACAGGTGCTGACAGCAGCCAAGGCGATACGCGGATTCCTCTATGGCATGCCACGCGAGACCGTCGTCGACTTCCGCCCCTTCCTTGGCGAGCCCGGCACAGGCACCGGCGCCGATCCACGCGGAGGTTGGAATCTGGCCTTATCCCTGCTGGCCGCAGAGACGCACGCCACCCGTGTAGCACACATTCGTGCCTTCCACTCTCTCCGTCAGGGGCCTGCAGAGCCTGCAGCCGATTACTGGCGATGCGCCATGCGCATCTACACGTGTCTTGGGACCTCCGGAGGCACACAGCTGTGGGCGCTCCGTACGGTGATGCTCGGAGTTCGCCTTGAGTATACTGACATCTTCACACAGTACAGCGACGCTGTCCTTGAGCCCTTTTCAGCCACTCTGCAGCTTCTCCCTTGGGCGCATCAGCTCTTCCTCCAGGTGACTTCAGCCCGCGAGGCAACCGTGGCCCATCAGGAGACTTCCCTTGCTGCAGCAGTCGTCGCATCACCACCATCATCCCTCCTGCAGTCTCCTTCTTCATCCTCCATCACGTCCTCGTCTTCCTCCTCCTCTTAGGCCCCGCCCACACCCACTCAGACACAGGGTGTTGCAGCAGCAGCTTAGGGGAAGAAGAAGGGGAAGCGGGGACCAGGTCAGCAGCAGTCACAGCAGCAGTCGCCCTCCAGTGGTAGCAGTGGACGTTCCGTTCACTGCTACAACTGTGGAGGCGCCCATCGCTACACCGAGTGCCAGCAGCCGCTCGACTGGGCGCGGATTACTCGTGGGCTCCAGGCTGCACACGCCCCCCGTTCCACGTCCAGCACGTCATCCTCGCCATCCTCCGGACGCATGGCGGCCACGACTGCAGCTGTTCCTGCTTCTCCACCGGCGAGTAGCAGCGATCCAGACCCACGCGACCGCACCATCGCTGAGCTCCGACACCTTCTGGCGCTCCGCTTTCAGGGAGGTGCGAGTGTGTTGTCACAGCCGGGTGGTTCACAAACTGTCGGTCCGTCTGTTCTTGTGGCTCGGGATGACTCGTGTGGGGGGGCACAGTCGGCATGTGATGACGATGGGCCTGACTGTACAGATTGGATTCATGAGTCTCACCTTTGTGCCCTTCGTCGTTTCTCCCCACCTGCTACCCAGCGTCCGTCTGAGGCCGAGTGTTCCATTGCCCGTTGTACAGTGACGTCCTCCAGTGGTGATTCAGGTGGCACTTGGATCATCGATTCAGGTGCCACTCATCACATGACGTGTCGTCGTAGTGAATTCGTTGTTCTCGGCCCTGTTGCGTCTGTTTGTTCCATCCGCACAGGCTCTGGTCAGTCCTTGCCAGTCCAGGGTGTTGGGGTCGTGCGTTTCGATGGTCCGTTTGGCCCCTTGTATCTCTCCGAGGTGCTGTTTGTGCCTGACCTTGAGCTCAGTTTGCTTTCTGTACGTGCTTGCACACTGATGGGACTCTCTGTGGAGCACACTGCGGAGTCCGCGACTGTGAGTGCCATTGACACTCGCAGCGTTGTTCTTTGTGCCTCTGTTGTGGATGACCTGTACCGTGTCTCCCGGACTTCTGCTCCTTGCTCCCCTTCCCCTTCAGCTCGTGTTTTTGTCACTGGTATCCTGTCTCCTGAGCACCAGCGATTGCTTCATCGCCGTCTGTGTCATGTGGACTCCGACACTATGTCGAAGCTCATTCGGACACAGCCCGCTCTCGGTCTTGACGCGGCTTCTTTCGAGAAGCCGCCCAAGACCGACTGTCTCTTCTGCGCCCAGGGTAAGATGCATCGCTGCACCTACCCTGACTCCCATTCTCGCGCACTTCGCCCTCTCGAGTTAGTCCATTCGGACCTTCTTGGTCCTCTTCCTGTCGAGTCTTTGTCCGATAGGGGTCGATACGTCCTGACTCTGACTGATGATTTCACCCGGATGCGGTGGGTGTACAGCCTGCGCCAGAAGAGTGACGCCGCTCTCGCGGTTCGCCTCTGGCTAGTGATGGCTGAGCGTCAGTCCCGCCACACGCTGCACACCTTTCGCTCGGATCGTGGCGGCGAGTTTCTAGGCGAGATGGATAGCTTCTTCGCTGAGCACGGGATTTTTCACCAGGTCTCCGCTCATGCTACTCCTCAGCAGAACCGGACCATGGAGGGTGCGGTTCGCGCTATGCGGTCTGAGTGCGGTCTCCCAGAGTCCTTCGCTTTTGAGGACTTTGCCTACATGACTTGGGTCTTGAACCGCCTCCCCCACGGTCCCCTTCCGGACCACGTTACACCGTATGAGCTCTGGTTCGGCCACCGTGCTGACCTTCGTCTCGCTCGCGTCTGGGGGTCCTTGGCTTCCGTGTGGTACACCGAGGATCAACAGGGGTCCAAGGTCTCACCGCGGGGTCGCTTGTGTGCCTTTGTAGGCATCTCCCCGCGATCGAAGGCCTGGCGCTTTTGGGACCCTACCCGTCGTCGCATTATTGAGTCACGCGACGCGCTCTTCTTCGAGTCCCTCACCTACCGTGATCTGACGTCGATTACGTCCCTGTCTATCACGCACATCCCTACGTGTGAGGTTTCTCGCCGGATGGGGGAGTCCTCGCCTGCGAGCACCCCTCGCCAGGCTGATGTGTCCGTTTGAGCTCCCTCCACTTCATGGTCTCTGGCTCTTGATGACCCAGCGATCATCGCTGTCGGCCCAGAGACCTCTCTAGCACCGCTGGCTTCTAACCCCATTCCCTCGCCTCCCTCAGGTACCCATGATCCTACACCTGTGCGTACTCCTGTGACCGTACCTGTGTCCGCGGGCACTCCTGCCTCTGTGTGTGGCCCTGCCTCACCTGCCCCTACTGTCACACCGAGTCCCGTGTCTCCCACACACGCATCTCCTCGCACGACATCACCAGCTCCCTTGCCTCAGCTCTCCCCGACTGCGATTGTGCCCGTTCCTGAGCCTGAGGTGCGCCCCTCGAGCCCAGGTTACTCCCGTGAGCCTGACGGTCGTCTTCGACCATTGGACTCCGGAGCTCAGCTAGCGTCTTGCCCTACCCCCAGGCGCTCCACTCGCAGCGTCGCGAGTGGTGACCCCGGTACAAAGGCCCTAGGCCTGAGTGTCCGCACTGAGCACATAGAGGTACACCCAGCATGTCTCGTAGGGCACGATCTCGTCACTCGCGAGTTCCACATCGCTTGTGATGCAACAGCCGATCTTGTGGTCGTCAGACCTAGCACTGAGGCGTGCGTTCTTGCCATGTGGAGCTCTCCCTCTTTGGTGCCTGACCCGGGCACACTGAGGGAAGCTCTCTCATCACAGGATGCTGACGCTTGGCGTACTGCCTGCGAGGATGAGCTTCGCGCCATCCGAGAGCACGGAGTTTACGAGCTAGTCGACCTTCCACCTGGGAGGAAGGCTATTCAGGTCAAGTGGGTCTTTCGCAAGAAAGTGAAGCCAGATGGCTCACTGGAACGCCACAAGGCTCGCTTGGTCGTCAAGGGGTACTCTCAGATTGAGGGCATCGATTACACTGACACCTTCGCCCCTGTCGGCCGNGCTCTCTCATCACAGGATGCTGACGCTTGGCGTGCTGCCTGCGAGGATGAGCTTCGCGCCATCCGAGAGCACGGAGTTTACGAGCTAGTCGACCTTCCACCTGGGAGGAAGGCTATTCAGGTCAAGTGGGTCTTTCGCAAGAAAGTGAAGCCAGATGGCTCACTGGAACGCCACAAGGCTCGCTTGGTCGTCAAGGGGTACTCTCAGATTGAGGGCATCGATTACACTGACTCCTTCGCCCCTGTCGGCCGCATGACCTCAGCTCGAGCTCTGTTCAGTGTAGTGGCTCAGCATGACTAGGAACTACACCAGATGGATATGAACAATGCGTTCCTCCATGGCTCTCTGGATGAGGAGATCTACGTGGCTCAGCCACCCGGCTTTGAGGACGGCGACAAGGTCTGGCGCTTGTGCAAGTCCTTGTACTGCCTGAAGCAGTCTCCTCGGTGTTGGAACCAGGAGATCACTGGCACCCTGACTTGTGCGGGATATATACAGAGCATGGCAGATCCCTCTCTCTTCATCCGACGGACGCCTGAGCGGTTCACCGCCATCCTGGTCTATGTCGACGACCTTCTGATCGCGTCTCCTTCACTGGAGGCCGTGAAGGAGGCCAAGGCCGTCCTCCAGACTGCCTACAGGATGAAGGACTTTGGTCTTGCAGCGGTGTTTCTTGGCATGGAGATCGTACGAGACCGTAAACGTCGTACTCTGCTACTGCACCAGGCCCGATACGCACGTGTTGTGGGGGAGCGCTTTAGCGACCTCCTCGGCGAAGTGCCCACGGCTTCCACACCTCTCACACCTGACGGGCAGGATGCCCTGAAGGTGGACGATCCCACACAGCTGGGGGAGACAGTGGATGTGACCTTGTACCTCTGTCTCATCGGATCTCTGATGTACCTGGCCATTACCACACGTCCGGACATCGCATTTGCCGTCAACCTCATTACCCAGTTTTCGCAGGCTCCACGTGCTTGAGCCCTTCACGCGGCTGTGCGAGTGGTGCGGTACGTGGTCTCCACACCGTACCTCGGACTGTGCTTTCGCCGGCAGTGTTCGGTGGTCCTTGACGGCTACACTGACAACGACTGGGCCTGGAGCCCAGATGGACGCAGTCGCACCGGTTACGTGTTCCTGCTCGGTGGTACCGCTGTGTCCTGGCGTAGCGGGAAGCAGGGCTGCATTGCACGTAGCTCATCGGAGGCAGAGTATGTTGCTCTGGGGGCAGGGGCTGCTAAGGCGGTATGGCTGCAACGCCTGTTCCTTGAGCTGGGTCAGTCAGTACCCGCCATTGTGCTTCGTTGCGACAACCAGAGTGCTCTTGCCGTTGCGGAGAACTCTGGTGTCTTTCATGCTCGCACGAAGCACATTGCAGTGGAGCATCACTTTGTGCGTGACCTTGTGGAGCGAGACGTGATCTCCGTCATTTGGGTTGGCACTGACATGCAGCGTGCTGACTTCTTGACGAAGGCACTAGCACGCGGAAAGTTCCTAGGAGCCATTCGTTCTGTCGGACTTCGCCCCTTGCCTGAGAGTGGTTGAGTGTGGGGTGTTGTGGTGGCCATTCGTTCTGTCGTTGCACGCGTTGTTGTACTCGTTTCAGTGCTGCACGTGTATGGACATGCGTACCATCGGGTCATGGGGGAGTGTTGTGATTTGTGACGTTCCTGTCGACCTGTACAGTTTACTGTGACCACTCGGCCGTGTCCATACTCGTGCAGATCCCTGATGCGGACCCTGGTGGTACCAGTGCGTCATCTAGTGGCGGACAACCAGCTTGGAGCTGACCGACGACCGTTCTAGAGCTCTGGACGCTACCCGGGACCTCCTGCAGTTTTTTCTGCAGCACGCAGGACTTTATCGGTGGACGTGGGCCCGATTTGCATGTTTTTGCATTGTGTGTCCACCGTTCGATGCCGGATGCATGCATGTGACCAGTCGCAGCGTCCGGCTTGTGATTCTGCACGTCTAGGTTCAGACAAGGTAGCGTTCTGACATGTGTGCGCATAGTTATGGCCAAAACAGTGGTTTTGGGCCGGTTTTAGGACAGATCTTGCACTGCCGCGTGCGACACCCGCCGTGCGCCGCGGCAGGTACTTATGCCATAGACGTGTCATTTGTCATTTCTCTCTGCAAATGCTATAGAAGCATTCTGACACTTTGCCTTTGTGTCGCCTAGCCAAACCCTTGCCGTTGTGTGCACGACTTGTGACTGTCGTCACCGTTTGACCAGGCACTGATGCCTAGTCAACGGCGGTATCGCTAGGACGCTTCCACGCATATTCTCAGAGTGTTGGTTTGTGTGGCTTCCATCCGTCATGACTGACGTCGATGGATTATCCACATATCCATGTTGGTGGTATATGGTAGAGGAGGGCATGACGACACGACGAGCTTCCGGACTGTACTGAGACTTCTCCAGCACCTACGACAGCGCCGGCGAGACGCGCTCGATGCGTTCGGCAGCCCTGTGAGCTTGTCAGGAGGTAGGAGAGATTTCTCGGTGGATTGAGACCCGCGGACCCGGTGGATTGTATCGGTGCGACGAGGAGACCCGATGGTCGTAGTAGGGTTTCCGATGTCTGGACGCTGATTTCGAGATTTTCTATCACTGCCCGTATTTTCTCGGTGGTCGAGACCCGAGCACTCGGAGAGCTGTTCTGGTGCCTCGAGGAGACCACCTTTGTTGTTCTTGTGGTGTATGCAGTGTGTTCTCCCCGCTCACTCGTTTGGGTTCAGCGGGGGTGACGGGGCCCGGTGCGGCTAACTGCCGACGCCCCTACATAAGCCCGCTAGGGGCTCATCTGTAAACTCTCCTTGTTCTTTCATATTATATGTTCCAGACTTAGCCAATTGTTTACCGTTTTGCATTGCACTCACACACAGAGCTCATGTTCATTTTTGCATGGGCCTACATGCCCTAACATATTTCCATGTAGTTGCAGCTTGCTCGGGACATCAAGCTCACTCGGTCACTTGGCCTGGTCTTAGAATGACAAGATGACTCAACGCCTCACTCCCATCCTGACATGTAACAACTCTCCATCTACGGTTGATTCCAGTTCCGGATATTGGCTTCACTTAGCCAGCTGGATAGGATGCTGCAACGTTCAGATGTTTAAAGTCATTAGCTAACCAACGCAGAAATCCAAACACGGTTAATCAGTTGGGCTGGTTGGCACTAATGCTGCAATGCTCAAATGTTCATCGTGCTTAGCGTAGAAAATTCGAAATTTGAACAATCTTTATTAGAAGGCCAAGCTGGCACCGATACCAACGAAGTCTTATGCCCCGACACAACATGCCCGCTTCGTCACCAACTCAGAGTCAGCTGGTCCACCCTCATAACCCACAGACATCAGTTGGCTTAACCTCACGATCTGCAGACTGTAGCTGGCCCATCCTCACCATGCGCGGACCCCATTCACAAGTCTTTATTGCAACCGGTCAGCCCAACCCAATCGGATGGTCAGCCCAACCTAGTGGGATGGTCAGCCCAACCTAATCGGATGGTCAGCCCAACCCCATCAGTCGGTTAGACCAGCCTGATCCGACCGTCAGCCCGACCTGATCAGGCAGTCAGCCCAACCTAATCGAACGGTCAGCCCAGCCTGATCCAACAGTCAGAGCAACCTGATCGGACGGTCGGGATGGCACAAGCCCCACTGCCGCCATTCACACGCCAGCATTTGTGACGGCTCGCCGCCTGCGCATGTGGAAGCCAAACTGTTGGAAGAAGTCCTGCAATTGGGAAAATGGCAGGCACAACACATTGACAAGTCATGCAAAACATCGACATTTGACTAGTTTTTTTTTTGTAAGTCCTGCGATTGGGCGAGCATGGGCAGAGAAAAGGCCAAGCGGGACGAAAAGGCAGGGAAACAAGGACATCTTTTGTTTGATGGCATGCACAACATTCATAGGCGGTATCTCTTCTTCCAAACAAGGGTCGTGGACGGCATCCCAATATCCGATGAAGCAAGCCGGGTCCCCCCGGCCACAGGTCCGGGTGTAACAGCCGCAGGGACCGCAGTTGTAGTGATGGGTGGGGGAGGGCGGTGTGGGCGGTGGGGAGACTGGGGCACGCCAGCAATCGTGGCTGCCACTTCGTGAGGGTGGATTACGG
>SZWC01003286.1:37745-78632 GCA_023375785.1 Penium margaritaceum | reverse complement strand
CACGCACCAACCCACGCACCAACTCACCCACCCTGGCACCCACCCACCCACCCACCCACTCCATCACCCGCTCGCTCACTCACTCGCTCACACACTCGTTCAGTCACAACTCATCTCTCACACTCATGCCTCACCTTTCTCGCCTCCCTCTCACACGTCACCTCTCACCCCTGACCCATCGCCTCTCGAAACTCGCCAATCGCACACTAGACCCCACACCTCATGCCTCACACCTCACACCTCACACCTCACACCTCACACCTCACACATCACAATGCACGCACGCCTGCCCGCCCGCCCGCCTGCCCGTGCGCTTGCCCGTCCGCCCGCACGCACGCATGTCCACCCGCACGCACGCATGTCCACCCGCACAGAGGCACGCACGAACGCACCTCGCTGCTGCTGCTGCTGCTGCTGCTGCTGCTGCTGCTGCTGCTGCTGCTGCTGCTGCTGCTGCTGCTGCTGCCACTGCCGCTGCCGCTGCTGCTGGTGCGGCTGCTGCTGCTGCTGCTGCAGCTGCTGCTGCTGTTGCTGCTGCTGCTGCTGCTGCTGCTGCTGCTGCTGCTGCTGCTGCTGCTTCGGCTGCTGCTGATGCTGCTGCTGCTGCTGCTGCTGATGCTGCTGCTGCTACTGCTGTTGCTGCTGCTGCTGCTGATGATGATGATGCTGCTGCTGCTGCTCCTGCTGCTGCTGCTGCTGCTGCTGCTGCTGCTGCTGCTGCTGCTGCTGCTGCTGCTGCTGCTGCTGCTGCTGCTGCTGCTTCTGCTGCTGCTGCTGCTGCTCTGCCGCTGCTACTGCTGCCGCTGATGCTGATGCTGCTGCTGTTTCTCCTCCCCCTTGGTGTTACATAAGCTGGCACTGCTAACAAGCGGCCACGTCCGCAAGATCGGTCCAGCAAATGAGGGGGGGCTTCCTCCGCCAATTGCGCCGCACGTAGACAGACGCATGATTTGCCTGCACGAAAGGCACTAGTTTCCGTGAACAATATCACCGTTCCACCATATCATTGTAAGATGGACGCAGTGACGAGATACCCACCATGTCCAAATTTTAAACTGTCATGCCCGCATGTGCTCAAAATGGAACCGCAAACCCAGACCACTTTCATTTTGGAACCACGTACCCGGTGTCCGCCATATTAAAGACGGCATATCTGAGTCCGACATATTTGACACGGCATACCACACCTCGTAAAACAAATCACCCCATACCCACAACAATTATAGCCGAATAGTGAAGAATAGGCGAACGCGACCTAGTGATCATCCGGCGGGATGTGTGCACGACTGATTGTCGTACTCGCCATAAAAGCTCACCTGTCCTTTCGGTTACTTGGAGTACACTCGATGGCCACAACGCCGCTAAGCATCGCGATTGGTCGGACCATCGCCGACTGGCGACCGCTCCAACGCGCGGTTCATCGGCCACCGCCACGCACATGACGCAGTGCTGCGCCTCCTCGCTGACTGCGTGAAAGGACGCCAGTTGAACGTAAAAACCCCCCCTGATCGTAGCTTTCACATGTGAGTTCGCGATTGTTCGCGCTACGTGCGCAATAGGGCGAGACCTATCGACGAGTGACATGGACCCAATGTCCGTAGGCCGCCCACTACCTCCGATACTCGGTTGGGGAGGCATCAAACACACGACGCGGTCCATGGGGTCTGGACATACCCTGTCGCCCCAAACCAATATGCGACGAGGCCGAGGCTGCCTGGCATGGCTCCATAAACCTGGAGAAGCAATTGTATGTGTGTACAAAGTTCGGGTTGAATGTTTCACTCACACCGGCATGTACTGCCGAGGTATCCCACCAAAAAGCCAGCTTTGAAAGGTAGGTGGCAGTGAAAAGATCCATGCCATGACCTCACCGGCAGGGCAGAGTTGGCCTACATGACATCTTGGCATAGGAATGCCATAGGCACGTGCAAAGCATGACTCGTCCATAAGTTCCTCTACAGTATCATAGAATACGTCACCGATGGGATCAATGACCTCCCCAATTGATTCTACTTCTTCTCCGCTCTCTTCCATCAACTGGCCTTTGTGGCACGGGCACATGTACATCTTAATGATGTGTCTGGGCTTGTTGCCAGCCCATATCCTTGAATCAAGTAAGTTCCATTGACGCCAAGTACCAAACCAGTCACAAACGAGAGCTCATACTCTGTTGTGTAGTCCATGGCAAACTCATGGTTGGTATAATGTTGAAATTGGTGAAAGAGAATGAGCACAATGTCCTTATGGTCCATTTATGCAGCGGGATGGGTATGCAATAGCATTCTTTCACGGAAAATTAGATTGCATATCCTTCAGTTACATGTCCAAAACATGACTGCACACTCTGACAAACGAGCACACTGCCTGAAAATGTCTCCCATAGCCAAGGGCCCTAGTGACATTGGCTTCTGCTATCTGACCCGTCCTCTCAACTTGGCAACATTGATCTTGATCTTGAACAGGGGCTGGAAATGACGTTGGGCCCCGTGAGGTGGCACTCCCCTGTTCTGCACACCATGGATATAGGACACGGACAAGTGTTAGGAAACGTGTTGTTGATTTGAGGCATGGAAAACATGGAATAATCGAAGACGTTTACGTGCCATTCAAACCCCCTCGTTGTCTTCCTCGTCGTAGTAGTCCTCAGGGACATCATCCCAGCCGCCATGTGGCATGCCCTGTGTGGCAATGTGTTGGTGGGTGTAGTCGAGGGACTATCGTCTGCGCCTCATGTCGTCCTCCTCACTGATCCACTAGTACGGTTCAGGGGCCTCTGGCTCAGAGTCCTCGTCGAGAATGAAGCGTTCTGGGTCATAGACCTCCTCCTCTCCACTGTCATACGTTGGATACTGCTCTGGGTCATATTCGCGGTCGTCGTCGTCGGAGACGTTGATTGTCTCCTTCTACGGACCAGCACTGCAGTGTCACCCTGGCTTGTACTTCCTGTGGGTCCTCTTGCTGCTACTGCTGCTGCTGCAACTGCTGCTGCAGCCTCTTCTGCCTCTGCCTCTGCTTGGGTGCCACTTGTGGGCCAGCGCCCGGCATATGCCTCTGCTCGCATTGCAGCTTCTGCTCTCTCCAACCGCTTCCGCAATGCTGCTTCTGATGCGGCCGCTGCTAGGGCCATGGCCGTTGGGTTGCTGCACTTGGAGACGGTGTGGCCCCGCAGGCCACACCGTCGGTAGATGTTGTTTGCCTTCCCGTGCTCTTCGCGATCCAACCGCTTGCTCTGTGGCCTACCACGCCCACGGCGTGGTCCCGGCTGCGTCCACGTAACCCCCTTCAGCAGGGTCAACGTGGCTGGGTCCACACCCGGCATGGGGTTGTTATACGCGCGACGGAAAGCCATCTTCTTTAGGCCCACGTCACAGAATGGCTCTGGCGGCTGCCCCCCACCAAGGAGCACTGCACAGGCGTACACGCAGGGTTGTCCCCACTCCTTCCATGCCACGCAGGTACATGACCGTGCGGCGATGTCGACACGCCAAACGTCGTTGGACGCCCCACGGACCGTTGCCATGTGCGGCCCCTCCTCAGTGACGTCGTACCCGTTGGACATGACGGATGCGTTCAATAACCGGGCCTCTGCATTAGGGGTGAGGTCTCCCTTGCACGCTCTTGCCTCCTTCCTGCGTTCAGCCATGAGGCACTGCACCCACACAAACAGAGAGACAAAGCAGTAAAACGGGTAGAGTTTTAAGACTTCGAGGATGCGCGCGTTCAGGATCTCAGAGGAGTTTGAAGTCGTGTGTCCACCGCGACCAATAGGGCAGTAGACACGCGTCTACCGCTCTAGCGAGATGCCGCCTGCTCCGTTACTTCCAAACAGGTAGACAACACAGCATGGATACTACCGCCTCATGATCTCCTCACAGCGTTGAAACTCTGCGCGAGTCAACACGTGGGCCAGACGCCAGCACCAGAACCCTGCGGGCGGGGTTGCCATACCATTGACGGATGTTCTATCAACGGTGCCATGCACAGTAAGTCTGCGTGGCACCTGGCAGCTTACTGCCAACCGCGTTGATCAGTCCCTTCTCTCGGTCGTTGATTACTGCTGTGCCTTGCTGTGCTGCGGTAGGGAAGGCGATGGCAGGTGGAAGCAGAACTAGGTCCAGTGCTCCTCGTTTTTAGTGGGCACCAGTGCCCACGCCATGGGCACTGCATGATCGTTGGCGTCGAAGTAATGCGCCACCAAGAGCGTCTGCTTGTGGCCGTTCTTCAGGAACGGCCCATCCATCGTCACGATGCGACGGGAGTACTGAAAACCGAGGACTGTATCGCCAGGGGCCACAAAGGCCCGGTGGAAGACGTTGCCATCAGTCGCCTCAGCGACTGCGTGCGCGTTGCAGTCGAGTCTGGTGAGCTACAAAAAACCATCACGACATTGGGTCAGACACGTCCACAAATAAAGGCAGGGAAAAAACAAAACAACAAGCTAACGGAATGTACTTCTTGCGTGTACGCGGAAAGAAGGGACCATGACATGGTCCGAGAGCCTAGAAGTTTCTCCTGTGCCGTCAACTTTGCGCAGTAGAGGGTCCCGCGGTCGACATCCTTGCCAGTCGCTTCTTGACGACTGCCTCTAGGTTGGTTACGTCTGCACATGGGTTCTTCTGCAACGTGGCAGCGATATGGCAGGACACCCACTTGACGGTCTTTGCAAGATCTCTAGGGCCGCTACCAACTCCAAGGACACAGTGGTGTCCGTCCTTCCACTCAGAAACTTTCACCATCCCACTTTGCGTGCACACGTGGATGCGCAAGATCCACGGGCAGTCCTTCTCTTTGAATTGCGAACAGCGAGCTGTGAACCTGGTGGGCTCACTCCGCAGCCACTGCACATTCATGCGGTTCTTGATGAGGTAGTCGTCCACGGCCCGACGACACTCACCCATGTCCTTGAACTCCATGCCACCCGGGAAGGTGCCATCGACCTCGGTGCATTTCAGTGCTTTCTTGTCTGGCTCATCGTCCGAGGACACTGTAAAAAATCACCAAAAATTAACGACTGACATGGCAAGTCCTGAGGGAGTGAACGTGGACACCAAAAAAAATGGGATGAAGTGCAAGCGGGACGAGCTAACGCAGGGTCTTTTACCCTGCAGTGGTTCGTCCCCTGAATGGCCTAGCCGCAGCTTAGGGGCGGGAGGCTTCTCTGGCGATGACAGGATGACGATGACTTCAGTGTCCAATCTTGTATCAAAAATCAGGCGACGGGCAGAAGGGGGGGAAGAGACACCTGGCTCATCCAGAACAGGGCGTACTAGGGAAGGCGGTGGGGACCCAAGGGTGTGGTCGTGAGACTGCCCGCGACCCCGCCTACGGGACGTGGACCACCGCACTTGTGCAGCCATAGTGTGAATCGTGAGTGCTTAAAACAGGGGATACCCAGTTGGCCGCTCACCTGGGTGTAGGACGTCCTCAGCCATACTCGGTACCGTGCCGAGGCAGTGCACAGTGCCGGAGCGACTAGGACGGAGCCGTAACGGGCATTGCTCGGTCTAACTCTTTGGCTAGGACAGAACGGAAGGGGGGACCACATGGGAGCCAACTTCTGTGTGGCATACGTTGCACCTGAACCGAAGCTTGCCCGGCTCTCAGCGTCACGGACCGTTGAGTCCATCGAACGTTCCGCTATCGCCAAGGACGACACGTATACGCCAGTTGGACGCGCCTGGTTCTGTTCTACCTCGTGCATGCGACCTCCGACCGGTCGAGGTGGTGCATATGTCGCCTTACGAGGACCAACGCAGAACATGGCACTACCCCCTCGCAAAAAGACTCTAAACACGCGTACCTCTTTTTTTTTTCAGACAATATTATGTAATATATCTCCTATTGTAATTTACACCTCCACTCCGTCAACCTTGCACGGCACTTTCTTTATAAAGGTGACATTACCGTCGGTGCAACGGGCAATTGTTTTTCTTTGGTGTATGTACTTTTGTGAAAGGTAATGACGGCGTACCCATCGTTTAAAAAAATCTACGGCATGCCCATATGTCGTTGCTTTTTTTTAACGTTTCGGGTCAGCCGTGAGCAGACGTAGTATTCATGGGTATGCCATACTTAAAATTCAGTACGTCGGGTATGCCGTGTCTAAATTCGACCCATGGGTATGCCAGCTTAATAGTGCGCACGGTCTGGGTATCCGAGCTATTTCACCCTTGTAAGATCATTCTTTCATAGACCCAAATTAAGATTTCTCTTATCTTAAGAGGGTGATGTACGTATATACCCCTGTTTTTGGAGAAAAGGCCTCATTCCCCTTATCTCAGAACAATACACCTAATTCGCTCCTATCTTAGAACAATAGGTCGCATTTGTCCCTGCCTCACAAATTTAAGCCTCATTCGCCATTTCTATACAAACAAGGGTGTTTCTTGCTGTTGTATATATGCGCTCAACATTGTGAGAGAGTGTGCTCTATGGAGATTAAGCCTTGATGTGTGGAGAGCACTGTCGCAGCGGAAAGATAGACTTGGAGAGTCTGGAAGTCAGAACTGGAAAACACAAGTTTTGACAGGTTTATTACAATGAGCAATAAACAAGGTATTTATAGTATCTAGCCGGCTAGCTCTGGCCCTAACCTACTGCTCTCCTAGCTTGATTTTTCAAGCTTCGAGAGGGGAAAGTCACCCTCGTGTGGTGTGTTCAGAACGTCACACACGAAGATGCGAGCAAAACACGCCCCTTACGTGTGGATCACACTCGCTCGCTCGCTTACTCCTCCTCACGTCCTCGCGGTCGAGCGAAGTCAAACTTGACCACGAGCCGATTTTCCAAAAATCCGAAAATGGCCCGGATGCCCCCGAAACTTGGATGAAGCCCCGAACTGTCGGTTTTGTTGGTTTGTGTGGCTTCCACCCGTCATGAATGACGCCGATGGATTACCCATATACCCCACATTGGTGGTATAGGGTAGAGGGGAGCGTGACGACACGACAGACCTCCGGAGTATCTCAAGACTTCTCCAGCACCTACGACTGTGCCGACGAGACGCGGTCGATGCGTTCCGGCAGCCTGGTTGGCTTGTCGGGAGCTAGGAGACTTTTCACGGTGGGTTGAGACCCGCCCACCCGCTGGACTGTACTGGTGCGACGAGGAGACCCGGTGGCTATAGTGGTGCTTCCAATGTTCGGAAAGTCGTTTGCGATGTCTGGACGCTACTTCCAAGTGTTTCTAGCACTACTCCTATTTTCTCGGTGGTCGAGACCCGGGCACTCGGAGAGCTATTCCGGTGCCCCTAGGAGACCACCTTTGTTGTTCATGTGGTCTATGCAGTGTGCTGTCTCCGCTGACTCATTTGGGCTCAACGGGAGTGACGGGGCCCGATGCGGCTCGCTGTCGGCGCCCCTACATAAGCTTGCTAGGGACTCGTTTATAAACCCTCCTTGTTCTTTCATATTCTATGTTCTAGATCTAGTCAAATTCTTGCCATTTTGCAGTACACTCATACTCAAGAGGCTGAAGACTGCCTCAAGGTTGCAAATAATAATTGTGTTGCCTTCGTCGATGAGGTTGCTACCACTGTGCTCTAGCGCCTTCCTTTTTTATCAGTTTCCTCCCCTATTGCTACTACTGGCACTAGTACTGGTGCTTCCTCCACACCTTCTGCTGCTAGCACCGCTATCATGAACCCCGCTGCCACTCCTACCACTGCTACTATCAACCCTGCCGATGTCACGTGTCAGCATGACTTCTTCTCACAGCCTCCCGTCCTGGTTATCGGGCTTGCCTTCTCCTCCTAGAAGACCCACTTTAGTGCCTGGACTCAGGGGAATGCTTGTAAGAGTACTGTTTATTCTCTCCTGTATATATTTGCTCTCCATTGTGGCCATGAGTGTGCAGGGCCTGATGAAAGAGAGACTGGAGGCCACGCACTTGAGCGCACGCGCCACCAGTGGGCTGGCAATACTTCCACATGCTCCACACGTGCTTGCTTCCCTCCTGCCTGCAGTGCTCCAGACCCATCTAGCAGCCCGCAAATGTAGTTATTCTCTCTCTCTCTCATAACAACTTAGTTTTGTCCTTGTGCATGAGTAAGATGCCATGTTGTGGTAACCTAGTTTAGTCCTACTCCTAAACTTGTGTTTGTTCGGACTACACTAGCTTAGGATCAAATCCGATTTTGGGACTGTGTGCTTTTGTGGGTCATGGGAGGCACTATGCCCTCGCAATTTGGGAGAGCGCCGTTGAGCTCCGCTCGTCAGCCAACGAATGGGCTCGGTTAGCAAGCTCCATCCTGTAGGGTTGTGTCTCCTCGTTTTCTTCACGCCATGGCGTCGTCCTTGGCCTCTAGGTAAACCCGACCGTAGCTTCCTCAAATTGCAACCAATTGACATGTTAATGGTCCCATTGGATTTGTCTTTTTCATCTCATGGTATCAGAGCCATGATCATGGGGCGTGGGGAGAGGTGAAGAGTGTAAAATGCGAAAGAGAGAGGCGGCGGTGTGAAGCCACATGACCGTGATGATCCACGACGGTTGAAACCGCCGCAGAAACAGGCCGCAACTGTTGAAGTCGTGCGCGCAGGGCTGCCGTACCAGCTAGGGGTTTGCGGGGAGTGAGAGGAGCCCGAAGAGGTACTGAGGAAGACGGAGAGGCCCGCCGAGGCCCTTCTCCCAAGGGCCGTCCATCGACGAGGAGCCTTGGCAGAGCAACGTCGGACACAACCAAAGGGGGGGGGAGGAAGGGACAGCCGGTGCCTTACCTTAGACACCGTATAATCTCTCCACTTGGCTACCTAGGTACAAGAGGTACTAGTGGCAAAGGAAGTGTAGGGGTGGTGAGAGGACCACCAACACGTCCACAGAAACTTCAACGCCCCTTCAGCGCTCACAATGAGCACCGCCGGATCAGTGCCGGGCGGCAATGTCAATCCCGGCGCTAATCAGCCCGCCGCTAGCCAACCGGAAAATCAACCCGCCATCACTTCCAGAACCGTGAGGTGGGACGAGTTGACAAAAGTGATGTCTCAAAAGGATCTTACGCCGTCGCCGCTAGGAACATGGGACTTTCTGGCATGAAAAGACATTTTCCTTGCTTGGGCGGCGGAACACGACTTAGAGGACTTGTGCCTCTCACCGCCAAACGATGAGCGTGTTCTTCTGCGTGCCTTCAATGGGCTTGTGTGCACCCTTCCAGATGAACAAGCTTACGCAATCTGCCACCTTTGCTTTGGTGGCAAAGGGGAAGACCCGACCAAGCCGCAAAGTAGTGTACCTCTTCCGCACGAAGCATGGGAGCACCTTGTTATGCGCAACGAAAAACGGGGCATGGCCCTGGTCATCTCACTCCGCGACAGATAATGGCAGCAATATCCCAAGCCAGAGGCACCAATAGTAGCGTACTGGGATGCAACAATGGACATCCGCTGTCGCATCTTGGAGCTTGGCGCTCCTTCCTCCGAATTGGAGTGGCTAGACCCTGTTCTTCTCCACCTGGGAGAGCCATATAGAGAATTCTGTCGCAACGTACTGCAGAGGCTTCGTGTCACCGACATAGAGAGCACCGATCTTGCAGAGGTGTTCGAGGACCTGCGAAACTACAAGGACATCCTCCGTGGAGGGGCGAGAGAGGCTGACACTTTTACAGTGAGTTCCTTCATACATCAGGCATCACCATCTGCTTCCTTTGGATTTGGATACCTAGGAGGCTGCAATGGAGGAGGTGGTAGAAGGGGTTTGAGGTGGACAATTAGGAGGCGGGCATGATCGTGGAGGTGGTACGAGGAGTTGCACTTGCAACTACTGTAGGGAGCAGGGACAATTCTGACGTGTGTGTCCTGTGCTTCTTTCCATCACGATCCCTTCGCAGTTGCCGCAGGCTCTACCGCTGCCACGCCCTTAGTTTGGCCGGTAGTTGCAGTAGCCGGCTTGGGTGACACAAGGGACAAGTGGACCACGGCCACCTCCACCTTTCGGTGCAGCCACGTTCGGTCCATCCCTGCCTCAGCTGCCAGCAGCGTATGCCATGGAGCAGGGGCCACCACCCAGGGTCCTATCTACATGCCTTCCGGCTTGATGGTTTCAGCTCCTACGCCGGCTTTGCCGCAGCGTATCTAAGTAGCGATGGCTGAGGCACAACAGCCCACAACAGCTCCATCCATCGACTGGACTACCCCGATAGAGCTCCATCCACTGAAGCCGATAGCATCACAGCAACTGACAGGTCAGCGGCTTGGTCACACGCATGTCACCGCCTTACACACTCGTCCTATGCATGAATGGTTGTACTCCACTGTTGCCTTGCATCACATGTCGCTGTATTGCCAGCTTTTTTTATCCTTGTATGCTACGCCTGATGTTGAGGGGGTGAAGACAGGGTCTGGGGAAGTGCTTGTAGTTGAGGGTGTGGGAACTGTGGCGCTTGAGGCACCTAGTGGGGTGATATGGCTGACTCATGCCCTGTTTGTACACAAGGTGAGAGTGAATTTTTTGTCTGGTGGATAGCTCAATCGTCAATCTAGCATGTCCACTGCCATGCAAAAACAACGATGCACCCTTTTTTATGCAACTGGTGCCCTCCTGGTTGATGGGCCGTTACATACAGACATGCTCTATCGTCTGACACTCCTTCTCCTTGTCCAACACATTCGCATCGCCCACAAGCACATGTTGCAACTGTCACTGATACAAAGCACACTGACCTGATTGAGGACATGGTCAGGCATACAGCTGCACGAGGCCTCCACTCAGATGACCGTCCGCATGGACTGAAGGCAGATACTTGTCTAGAGTGTCATGAGGGCAAGGCTCATTGGCAAGTGTTTCCCAAATTGTCCACAGAAAGTAAGGCTACACTTGAACTTGTCCACTCTGACCTGACAGGACCCATGCCGATCCCATCGGTCCAGTTTGGGTCCCAATATGTGCTGGCACTGACAGATGACTACAGCCGGTTTCGTTGGGATTTCCTGCTTAAAAGCAAAGTGGACGCTCAACAGGCGATCATAGAATGGATCGCTCTTGCAGAGCTTCAAACCAAATGCAAGTTGTTCAAAATGCGTACAGACTACAAGATTGAATTCATGGGTGCCTTGACTGCAGCGCTCAGAGCAAAGGACATTGAACACCAGGCCACTACCCCCTACACACCCCAACAGTTAGGGGTGACAGAGCATTGGCATCGCACTTTTGGTGATGCTCTGCGCACGCTACTGACCTAGTCAGGTCTGTCGTTTGGTTTCTGGGAAGATGCCGTGAAGTATGTCACTTGGGCGTGGAACCGTGTATGGCAAGGTCCATTGTCCAAGGCCGTCACACCCTGGGAACAATGGTTCAAAGAAAAGGCTGACCTCCGTCCCGCTAGGGTGTGGGGTACAATGGCCTGCGTATGGTTTGTACAGCCACAACGTGAAAACAAACTCAGTCCACGCGGCCGCTGGTGCGTGTTTGAGGGAGTCTCACATGCCTCTAAAGCATGGCGTTTTGGGGATCCCACAAGCCACTACTTTCTGGAAAGTCGAGATGCATCCTTCTTGGAACACATGCCATACAGGATCTTTTGCACCCTGCGACATATCCTCAATGTCACAACTCATGAACACTACCCGCACAATGTGAGTGTGTCCGTGTCCATTCCAGGTGAGGGAACACCAACCCCTAAACCCGCAAAGAAAAGGGGGGGGAGGAAGGTGATCCAATCCCTACTGATCTATTGACCCCCATGGACCTGACCACTACATAGTCGAGTGCACCGCATTCACCTCCATGATTGTCATCTCACCATCAACCAAGTGACTCTGAGAAGGATTTGACACCGTCGCCTCAGCCTGTGCGACAGTCCGTGCGAGACATCCTGCGAGTAAATTACAGGCAATTCTACCACACAGTTGGTCCCACGAAGATTGACTCTATGCTGGTGGGATCACTGATAGTCACTGAGGCAAGGGGAGACACTGATGCTGCTGAATGGGAAAAGGCCATGGCAGCTGAGATAAATGCTCTACTTGAACACGAAGTGTTTCAAGTGGTCTCCTTGCCGCCTGGTTGCAAAGCCATTGATGTGCAGTGGGTGGTCAAGTTAAAACGGAACCTGGAAGGTCCGATTGAAAAGTACAAGGCACGCCTAGTGGCCAAGGGTTTACATCAAGTGTCAGGCAAAGACTTCACTGACACCTATGCCTCTCTAGGCAACTACAGCACCAGTCGAGCACTGCTAGGCATTGCTGCTCACGAAGGCTGGGAGACACATTAAATGGATGTCAAAATGCGTTTCTCAACGTTCCACTTGAGGAAGAGTTGTACATCAAGTAACAAGAGGGCTTTGAGGACGGGATTGATCATGTGTGGCTACCACTTAAAGCCCTCTACGGACTGAAGCAGGTACCCAGTGCTGGAACAAATAAATCAGCCACACACTAGAAACTAGTGGATTCACTCAAAGTGTCTGTGATCCCTATCTCTTCCTACACTAGGAGGAAAATATGCCTATTGCAGTGCTTGTGTATATTGATGACTTGCTCATCTTGTCCCCCTCACTTTCCCACATCATATGGACCAAAGCACTTCTCACTCAGTACTACAACATGACTAACTTGGGTGAAGCATACAACTTCTTGGGCATGACCATCACAAGAGACCAAACACCACGCACAGTGACAGTTCATAGCACACCTCATCACACGCTTCTAGCATCTTGTGCAATACCTACCACGACAGCACTCTCCGATGATTCCTGGCGTCTATACTCATCTCCATGATACACAGTTCACAGACTACAAAACCGAAAGCAATCCCACACTGTACAGACAGGTCACTCACAGTCTGTCATATCTGGCATCCACTACACGTCCCGGTACCTCATGTGCTGTCAATGTATTAGCCCAATTCAGTCAGCAGCCTCGCAGAACTCATCACAAAGCCTTGCTGAAGTAACTTCGTTACGTACTGGACACTGCTGACTTTGGCCTCACCTTTTCACCTACATGAAATCCGTTGTTGGATGGGTACTGTGACAATGACTATGCGGGTAAGAGAGGGGCTCACACTCAGGGCGGGTATGTATTTTGTGTGTGGGGTACGGCTGTGTCGTGGCACGGCGCAGTCATGTGTGGCTCGTAGTGTGGCTGAGGCAACGTATATGGCCATGGGCGAAGCAGATTGTGAGGGAATCTGGATGGGACGGTTGTTAGAGGAGGGTGGGTTGTGTGTGCCCACGGTACCGCTTAGTTGTACCAACTTAGCTGCATGCCGCATTTCCATGAATGATGGTTTGGTGCACCCACACACAAAACACATCCATGTCGAACATCACTTTGTTCGTGAGCAGTAGAAGCAGGGGCCATACATGTCTGCTCCATCAAGGGTGAGGCCCAACTTGCTGACTTCCTTACCAAAGTCCTTCCCTCCACCTCACTCCATCAGCAGCTCCAGCAACTTGGCTACACACCTACAGCACTCATGTCCAAGGGGGCATGTTAATTCTCTCCTGTATATATTTTCTCTCCACTGTGGCTGTGAGTGTGCAATGCCTACTGACACAAAGAGTGGAGGCGATGCACAGTGAGTGCACGCGCCACCAGTGGGCTGGCGACACTTCCGCTTGCTCCACACGTGCTCGCCTCCCTCCTGGCAGCAGTGGCCTAGACCCATCCGGCAGTCCACTGATGCAGTTATTCTATCTCTCATAACAACCTACTTTTGCCCTTGTGCATGCGTGAACTGTCATGTTATGGTGACCTAGTTTCGTCCTACTCCTGAACTTGTGATTCTTTGGACTCCACTAGTTTAGGATCGAACCCTATTTTGGAGCTGTGTGTTTTTTTGGGTCATGAGAGGCACTATGCCGCTCACCAGTCGACGGGTGGGCTCGGTTAGCGAGCTCCACTCTGTAGAACTATGTCTCCTCGTTTTTGTCACGCCATGGTGTCGTCCTTGGCCGCTAGGTAAACCCAACCGTAGCTTCCTGGAACTGCAACCAATTGACGTACTAATGGTCCCATTGGATTCGTCTCATTAATCTCAATTTTTATTTCCTAGCTTTCTCGCCTTTCATGCCCATCATTGACAAGTTCACTCACGCTGTCCGTGCCCTCATTACTGCTACGCCAGAGACTTTCGTCGATGATATTGACACCTACAATGCTGAACTCACTGTCGAACTTCTATCCAACCCAGTCGGTGCGTACACCATGCTCTAGCGTTACACCACCATCACTGGTCAGGCGGCCTAAAGTACGTTCATTGTGTAGTTTGACACACTCTTGATGCGTGCGGACAAAATGGCTGGTGCGTACTGGGCTTGCAGGCTCAAGCTGCTTCGCCTCAACAGGCTGTACCGGGTCAGCTGTCTACAATGCACACTATAGTCAATGGGCTGATTCCAGAGTTGTCTGATGTTCTCCCTGACGTCAAGGCGGATGAGCTGCACCGCCTCCCCTTCAAGCCTGTGCCTCCCAAGTTGCCTGGTGTTGGTGTTTTCTGGGACTTCACCGCTGAGATGCTCGCCGCCTGGTGGACCTGCTTCTTGAACAAACGTCTTCACCAGAATTCAATGGCCAGCGTTGTCGCAAAAACCACTGCCTCCTCCTCTTCTTCCTTTACCACTTCCTCTTCCTCTTCCTAGTCTATCTCGTCCTCTCTTACCTCTACCCTTGTCTCCCAGGGTTGTGGAAAAGGCAAGGGTAAGGGGGAGGGCAAGTCTAAGGACAAGGACAAGGGCACTACCTCCTCTTTTTGTGTCCCTAGCGATGTAATGTGCTGGAAATGTAGCACCATCAAGCATTTTTCTTATGCGTGCTCCGTCCCCACAGACAATCTCTGCCTCACCCGAGCGATACGCGCTCACTGGGCTCGCACCTCTGGCTCGTCCTCTGCGTCCTCGTCCTCCAGCTATACTGCCACCACCCACTCATTTGCTCACGTCTCCGCCCAATACTACTCCACCATTGGCGTGCCTTCTCCTCCGTTGCCTGTCCCTTATCCCTCGGATTGGCCTCCTCCGCACAGTACGCCTACGTTTATTAGATCCTATTCCTATGCCTACACCTTATAGCCGTGGTTCCCCCCTTCCTATGGCGCATCTATCTCGGCCCGGCCAAAGCCCGTTGACGGGTATCGAGAGCGCTAGCTTGAACGTTCCCTCCTTCAAATTCTTCCCCTACTTGATCAGGGAGGTGAGGGTGTTTCACTGCTAGTCAGAGGTCTTGTTTTTCAGACAAACAATGTCCTTCGTGGGGATCCCCCAGTAATGTCCTGGGCTCCTTGTGTGGATTTGTCTCCTGGATTGAGCGGTGGCAGTCCCTCTTTCTTCCTTGTTGTCTCTTAGTCTATGCGTCATTTTTTTAGTCTGTTTCCATAGATACCGTCGCGACCTTTGGTGTCCTGAAGCTGAAAGCTTCCTCGTGGAGGAAGATTTTAGCTTCCTCCACGAGAACAGTGAACTCACTCAAGTAGGCCTCGAGCGAGCTATCTAGCTGCTTGAAGTCCTTGATCTTGTGGAAGACGCACTACGCCTCCTCATATTGGATGCACTTCTTGCGCATGATGGTGTAAAAGGCATCCCACGACATGAACTTCTACTCGAGGTGTGGCTACTGTGTGTCCCACTCCTTGACCACGTACTTGAAGAGCTTATCCTCAAGCCGCGTCGTGGCAAGGTTGTCCCACTGACTGATTGGAGCCTTATAGACATGACGAACGTGCTTCATTCAATTCAGCCAATCGGTCAACTTCACGTCCTCTGGAACATGTCCGCACTATGGAGGAAGGATGTGTTCATGACTGGTTCTGAAGTCGTCTAGGTAGGCAAGTCTTTGCTACCACTGGCGGTGTCATTAGCACCTACGACAAGCTACGATCGCTATTGCATCCGTACCTGGATCACACCCTGCAATGCCTTGTCGAGGTCGTCACATCGATGGGTTGCCTCATGAGCGGCCAGACACTACAGCTGACAATCACAGTCGAGATCTGTTATGCTCTACCTGACGTGGACAAGCAGGTTGGCAAAAGCAAAATCCAGCGCTGATGTTGTGATAGCTTTGGTGATAACCTCAAGGGCCTTGTACTGTCTGTACCCCTTTATCCACTATAGGAGGGTACGGTTCGCATACACGCCTCCGAAGAATTCAACCTTCAGGAGGAAGTTATCGTCAGTGACGACGCTGAAGTGGGCGTTTTCCTGTCCCATCGCAGCCACATCATAGGAAGGGGATCCGTTCCCAGTCCTCTAGGTGGTGTTGTACCTCCACCATCGGTGTTGATCTTAACTTGGCCCGCCGCCTCGGCAGCCAACTCAGCAAGCCTTCGGCGCTCGTTGCAAATTGCCTTCACGACGACGTCATCCAACTTATGCTCGTGAGAACTTTACGTGTGGCTGGCTTTGGTGCCTTTGCTACTGTCGGCAGCCTCATTGCTGTCGGCAGCTTCAGGCAATCCAGTGAGTATCTTGCCCTACTTAAGCGATCGGCTCAAGTTTACCGCACCAAGATGGCGATGATTGCGATCCTCCTCGCCTTTGCAATTGTGGAGTTTGTGCTCTTTGTCGATGTCTACCCTTGGATAGTACTTCGTAAGCGCATCCTCCGTTACATAGGAATAACCCACGCGCACATCAACGTGCTCGTGGAGCACCTTTTTGGCTTCTGCACGCTTCTCAGTGTCACCGATTTAGTGAGGATTGCCTTTGGTAATGCTGTTGCCTTTGGTTTGACAGTCGTGCTCCCATCGATGCCTCCAATAATTTAGAGTCCGCCAAGGGCATGTCGTGAGGTCGTCACCACCTTGTCCTTGTTGGTCTTGGATGGTCCGGCACTTGCCCTTCAGTCGCCCGTGCAATAAGCATGTGAAGGCCATTGTGAGGGTCACCCCAAGTCCTTGAGGAGGTGTTCCCTCCCAACGTCACCTTGCTCTCACGATCGGCGAGGTAATTATAAAAGTTATCTCTATAATTCTAGGCAACTATGGTTGACACAATCACGTGGTAGAAAAATACTACTTTTTTACTCTGCCACGATCAGCACAATCACATGGATTCTAGGCAAAACCATAAACCGCGACTCACGACACTAGGCAAGCTAGAAATCTTAAGAACACAGAATCAAGACAAAAGAACAAAGAATCTACACAACCTTGAGCACCGTTCCTATGGTGAGGAGGAGGGGAGGAGGGTCAACTCTAACTTAAAGTTCTCATCCTTGTACGCTCATCCCTCATGCCTCTTGTTTTCTTTCTTGTCTTCTGGTCTTCCTTGGCCTCCTCTTGAGGCATCTTGGTGCATCTTTTGCTTTCTTGGAGACGGCTCCTTTGTGCCTCACGGTGATGGGAAAGCCTTCAAAAATTCGCCAAGCGTCTTCTTCCTCCTTTTTCTTATCCTCTCGGGTCGTACGATTCTCTTTTCTTAGGGGAAATCACTTCCCTACTTTTCTCTTGAAGGATGGAAGAGAGATCTTGAGTAGAGGGGGAGAATGATGGTTGTGGGATGGACACTCTCCACCCTGTCCTAGAAAAATTCAAATAGTCCCTAGAGGGAAGAGGAAGCTTAGAGGGAGGACGAGGATGAAAAAGAGCTCCTCAAGAGCTTTATAATGCAATTCATGGTACTTAAAATGATTAAGTTTTAGGCCCATACTCCCATGTGGCATTTTTGTTGCTCCTGCAATTGCTTGCGACAATTTATATCTCTCGTTGCCGCCAAAACCGTCCTACACTTGGTTGCGATGGTTGTCCTGCTCTAATACCTCTGTAACGGGTCGTGTCTCCAGCTCCTGTACTTAGGTCATTGTCGGAGTTTGCTGAATGGCGTCCAGAGCTCACTAGAGGGGTTTTCCCCTCCGTGTCACTCCAAGGGGTAATCGTCCTCAACGATTCGTGCAGGGAGACTCGAGTATTTCAAGTGTCCGCAGGCCCATTTCCGTTTTTACCTCATCCCCTTTTTCCGGGTCCCAAACGAGGAGGAAGTTACTTCAAATTTGTGAATTTGTATGAGTTTTCCGTAAACAAAATTCAAATTTTGTACTAAACAAACTTGAGTTTCAATTGTTACGAGAAGGCATAAAACTGTCACGTGCCAGGTACGTCAAGCGATTTCGCGTCGACGCTTTTGTATTTCTCTCGTGCCTTACTCCCCCCCCCTCTCAAACTCTCTCTCTCTCTCTCTCTCTCTCTCTCTCTCTCTCTCTCTCTCTCTCTCTCTCTCTCCCCCCCTCTCTCTCTCTCTCTCTCTCTCTCTCTCTCTCTCTCTCTCTATCCCTTGCCTCGCTCATTTAAGGAGGCAAGGAGGAGAGGGCGAGGCTGAGGGCTCGAGGTCACATGCATCGGCCCTTGAGGCCTCGCGGCCTCATGGCCGCCGATCGAGCTAGCAGCGCGATCAGCAACTGGTGGATCGGCGGCAGGTGGCAGGTCACTTGACCGGCCGCCGGCCACCCAGCCGGCCGGCCGCCGGCCGACCGGTAGCCAGCAGGTGGCTCGCCAACGGCCAACCCTCGCAATAGCATGGGGTGGCTTTGAACCACCCCCTTGCTATCGCGAGGTTGGAGGGCCAATCTGGCTTCCCGCTACAACGATGCAGTTTGACAAAATGCCCTTGTCCAAACGGTGTAAAAATCTAAAGGTCGAAACACGATGAGCCATCGATGTAATGACAAAGATGCCCACATGCAGAGTTTAGGAACTTGTGTACGTTAGAAACGTAATACTCCCCCCTTTCAGCCACGACGTCTCCACGTGTTAGCAGACATGGACCGGTGATGCCAATAGTGGCCGTCAATCAGATGATTGAAGTCTCGGAGGTTCTTGTAGGGCTCTCAGTTGTTTTTTGCAGCGTCAAAGCCGTGCCACCTGATTAGACACTCAGTCATGTTTGTGCGGCGTTGATGTCAAAACAGGTCCTCGATTGCTTACTCCGCGTCTTTGTCCACCTGGATTGGAGGTAGAAGAGCGATGCCTCTACCGGGAAATCTCTTAATGAAGTTATGGTAGTTCTTGAGCTTGTTGACACGGAAGACAGGATTCATTGTCATGCTGTCTGGTAGGCGAAGTTGAGTGAAACCGGGGTTTGCATTTGCTCGATCTCAAATGGACCCAACCATCCGGTTTTGAGCTTTGCAAATTCTTATTCCCATGGCTTGATGTCCATTGAGCTGAATAGGAGGCGACCTCCAACGTTCAGAATGTCGGTGCTATGATATTGGTCTTGTGCTTGCTACATCGTTCCTTGTGTCTTTGCAAGGATCAGGCATGTTTCCTCCCGGATGCTACATAAACATTGGCGGTGGAAGTAAGCCCTGAGAATATTGTTTTGGCTTCTAAATCATGTCTGTGAGGAGGGTTGTTTGTCATAAACCACTTCAAATGGGATTGCATCCATTACGGTGCAAGTTGATGAGTTGTATGTAGGTTCGGCGGTTGGAAGTTTTGTTGTCTGATCAGTGTCACCGTACTCGCATAAAGTTTGGAAGCGTTTTCCATGATTCTAATTGGTCCGCAAGGTTTGCCCATCGGTTTGAGGATGGGGCTCCGTTGATAGCTGGATTTTATTGTTGTACCGCATCAATAGTAAGTACAAAAGACGAATGGTGAAACGTTTGTCTCTCCTGTTGATGGTGGTATGTGGCACTCCATATAGCTACACGATTTGACTGAGAAATAGTTGATCATTTCATTTGACTGTGACAGTGGTCATTTTTGCGATGAAGTATAACATCTTCGGAATATTTTCCACCACAAGGATGGCGTCATATCCCTCTGGAGTGAGAGGCAATCCTCTTACGAAGTTCATGCGGAGGTCGACCTATGGTGCCAGTGGAACAGGGAGTAATCAGAGCAGTCCCCGTGGCCTCGTGCGATGAGCTTTTTGCCGCTCAAAGGTGTCACACAAATTGAAAAAGGTATCTATGACTGTTTACATTCGGTGCCATTAGTATTTCACCAGCTTCTTGAGCATTTTCCTCGCAAAGGTGTCCACCTTGGCCCGTTTTGCGACATTCCTCCAATAGAACCCATCGTAACTGGTTTTTAGTGGCACGACAACTTGGCCAGTGATTTGCAGCTTCCAGTAAGGGTTGTTGAACAATAACTTGTTCCTTTTGTACCCGTCAAACCTCTCGTCATCCTTCACAAAAAGCTTCGCAAGGTACAGGTCTCGTTTGAGTTTGGTGGTGTGTACATCTTGAGCATCATGTCTGGTTGCCGACTAAGAGCATTCGCATTAATTTTTTTTCCAAGTCGTACTCAATGTGGTAGTCAAAGTTAGACATGTGGAACTCCATCCATTGAGATTTTCTATGGTGTAGATTTGGTAAGTTCTTGAGACAGTTGAGTGCATGGCGGTGAGCGTGGATGACACACGGTCAGCATTCCACATCGTTGTGCATGACTACCAATATTTTGTTTACATGCACCGAACATTTAAGTTCCGGACTGTGTAGGTTTTTGTAACATATGTGCAACCGGTTGTTCTCTACCGTTGTCGCCTTGGAGGAGAATGATTCTGGTTGCTCCATTGGACGCGTCGGTGGCCATGATAGAGTGCACCATTGGATACGCCAAT
Source organism: Penium margaritaceum (assembly GCA_023375785.1). Lineage (NCBI taxonomy): Eukaryota > Viridiplantae > Streptophyta > Zygnematophyceae > Desmidiales > Peniaceae > Penium > Penium margaritaceum. The sequence continues at coordinate 58,132 of SZWC01003286.1, read as the reverse complement.
CATTGGGCTCGCGCCGAGGTCATAGTATATACCCAAGGATTCAAGTCCAGTTGGTTTTCCAATTGGTTGGTCCGATAGTCTCTCAGTCTTTCTTGCTATTTTCCGGTTGGTTCTAAGGTCAATTGTTTAATCAGTCGGACGGTGTAGCATGGCAGTGCCACGCTGACCGGTTGAACGAGCCACGTGGCTCAAGCGGGGTCACCAGGGACTGTGGGCGGTTGGACGGTATGGCTTGAGGGTCGGAGATCCTCAAGCACCGTAGTTCTGGCCTAGGCAGTGAAGGATTCCGTCCAATCTGCTACATTGGTGTTAGAGCTCCAGGACTCAAATCCCACGTTGGTATTACCGAAGATGCCGAGGCGGCTCTCACTCTTAGTGGGGGAGAGTGTAGCGTGTCAGTGCCACGCCGACCGGTCAAAGGAGCCACGTGGCTCGAGCGTGGTCACCTGGGACTGTGGGCGGCTGGACGGGATGGATTGAGGGTCGGAGATCCTCAAGCATCACGGTTTTAGCCTAGTCAGCCAAGGATTCCGTACAATCTGCTACAAACGGTCAGTTGGTTGGTCGATCGGTCAAACTGGTTGTCTATTTGTGTGTATGTCAGTCTGTCAGTCAGTCAGTCAGCCTGCCTGCCTGCCTTCCTGCTTGCCTGCTTGCCTATCTGCGTGCCTGCCTGCCTGTCTGCCTGCCTACCTGCATGTTTGCATGCCTGCGTGCCTTCCTACCTGCCTGCTTGCCTGCTTGCCTGTCTGCCGATCGCGTTCAGGGTCGATTGGTCGGTCAGTTGGTCGGTTGACCATTCGGTCACTCACTCAGTCGGTCAGTCGGTCGGTCCATAGGTCCATCAGTTGGTCGGTCAGTCGGTCGGTCAGTCGGTCGGTTTGTCAGTCGGTCGGTCGGTCGGTCGGTCGGTTGGCCGGTTGGTTGGTCATTCGATCGGTCGGTCAATTGGTTGGTTTGTTGGTCAGTCAGTCGATCGGTCAGTCAGTCGGTTGGTAGGACGATCGGTCGGTCGGTCGGTCGGTTGGTCGGTCGGTCGGTCAGTCCTTGGCCTGTGATTTGGTCGGTCAATTGGTTGGTTGGTCAGTTGATCGGTCAGTCTGTTCGTGAGTCGTTCAGACCGTCCGTTGGTCAGATGGTCGGACAGTTCCGTCTGTCTCTGTTGCTGTCTCTACAATATGCTTGTCGTTGTTGCTGTTGTTCTTTCTGTCCTAGCTGTTGCCGCTGCTACTACCACTATCGCTGTCTTCATTGCTGTCCGTGTTGGTGTCACTATCGCTGTCCCTATCCTTTTCGTTGCCGTTGCTGTTGCAATGGCTGTCGATGTCATTAATGTGGGCGTGGTTGCACTTTCAGTCCTGTCAGACCGTCAATCGTTTAGTCGTTTGATTGGTCAGTAAGTCACTCATTCGATTGGCCTTTTGGTCAGACGGTCAATCAGTCAGTCGGTGACTCACTCAAAACTTGCTCACTTGCTCACTCAATCACTCAATCTCTCACTCACTCACTCACTCTCTCATTCACTTGCCCAGTCAATCTATCTCCTTTTCTGTCTCTGTATTCGTCGTTGACGCTATCGATCTAGCAGTTAATGTGGATATTGCTATCTCTGTGGTTTTGGCCTTTGTTCCTATAGAAATCGTTGTCATAGTTGCCTGTAACGGATTCGACGAAATCCTTGGCTGACTAGGCCAAAACCATGGTTTTGGTCTTGTCGGCCCAGGATTCCGTGGAATCCGTTACATTGCCATACGTAAAAAAAATCTCCTGCTATATTGGGCTATGCATTTTTAGGGCCAGCCCAAACACTACTAGTAAACGTTTCTCGTGTATCTTTTCTTCTCTTACTCACGTACATTCACGTTTCCTTGCACATCCAAGATATTCAAGCAGTATGAGGACCATATCTTTCATCGGAAAAAAAAAGTACAACATCACAAGAAAGACCACAACATCGTCAACAAAACACCATGCAAGAGTATCCTTTGACTTGCAGAGGTTGCTTGCATCTTATGCCTTAGCTGAACAACTGTGCACTCTTCAAACCAGAGGGTGACGCACAAGGTTGGGGAGGTAGAGTTAACCGAAGGACTTTTATACACTAGGCAAAGTGTGTATACTGTTCTTTCGTATACTAGGAAGTTTCCATGCAAGGCACTCCTAAAGATGTTGGTTGTAGTGACTTGATGAGTGGAGGTTTGGCAGAGGGGGAGGGGGAAGGGTTAAAAGTGTATGTGGGGACTGCATGTAGAGGTGTATGGTTGGATTGGTGGGTTGTGTATAGAGATATGAACTTGTGCATGTTGCTTTTGAGTGATTTGGTTAGTGGTGATTGGAAGGAGGGATTTTAGGGTTAAAAGTGTATGTGGGGAGTGTAAGTGGAGATGTATGGCTGGATGTGTAGGTTGTGTATAGAAGTGTGTACTTGTGTATGTTTGTTTGTGTGATGTGTTTGAGATTGATTGGTGGTCGTTGGGGTGGGGGAGAAAGAGGGGGATGTGGAGGTTGAAAGCGTATGTGGGGACTGCAAGTGGAGGTGTATGGATGGACAGGTGGGTTGTGTGTAGAAATATGAACTTGTGTATGTTCCTTTTGAGTGACGTAGTTAGTGGTGGTTGGGAGGAGGGGGTTTGGGGTGGAAAGTGTATGTGGGGAATGTAAGTGGAGGTGTATGGCTCGATGTGAATATTGTGTGTAGAAATGTGTGGTTGTGCATGTTGGTTTGAGTAATGTGTTTGAAATTGGTTGGTGACCGTTGGGGTGGTGGAGGGAGAGGGGGGTGTAGGGGTAGAAAGTATATGTGGGGAGTGTAAGTGGAGGTGTATGGCTGGATAGGTGGGTAGTGTGTAGAGATATGAACTTGTGTATGCTTCTTTGAGTGATGTAGTTAGCGCTGGTTGGGAGGGGGGGGGGGGTTGGGGTGGAAAGTGTATGTGGGGAGTGTAAGTGGAGTTGTATGGCTGGATGTGTAGGTTGTGTGTAGAATTGTGTACTTGTGTATACTGGTTTGAGTAATGTGTTTAAGATTGTTCAGACGTTGTTGGGTGGGGGGGGAGGGGAGGTGTTGGGGTAGAAAGTGTATGTGGGGACTGTAAGTGGAGGTGTATGGCTTGATAGGTGGGTAGTGTGTAGAGATATGAACTTGTGTATGCTCCTTTGAGTGATGTAGGTAGTGTTGGTTGGGAGGAGGGGGTTTGGGGTGGAAAGTGTATGTGGGGAGTGTAAGTGGAGGTGTATGGCTGGATGTGTAGGTTGTGTGTAGAATTGTGTACTTGTGTATAATGGTTTGAGTAATATGTTTAAGATTTTTTGGAGGTTGTTGGGTGGGGGGGAGGGGAGGTGTCGGGGTACAAAGTGTATGTGGGGAGTGTAAGTGGAGGTGTATGGCTGGATGTGTAGGTTGTGTGTAGAATTATGTACTTGTGTAGACTGGTTTGAGTAATGTGTTTAAGATTGTTTGGAGGTTGTTGGGTGGGGGGGGAGGGGAGGTGTCGGGGTACAAAGTGTATGTGGAGATTATACGTGGTTGTGTATGGTTGGGTGTATGGGCTATGTGCAGAAAACTTTACTTGTGTATATTGGTTTGAGTGATGTGTTTGAGATTACTTAGGTGATGGAGGGGGGGAGGAGGGTAGGTTGGGAAGTGTATGTGGGAGGTGTATGTGGAGATGTACTGCCGGGTATGTAGGTTTCATGTAGAGATCTATACTTATTTATGATGGCTTTAAGTTATTTGGTGAGTGGTAGTTAGGTGGATGGGTAGGGGAGAAAGTGTATGTGGACAAGCAAGGCACAAGTTTGGCTTTGAAAATATCTTTAGGAACTAAACATTAAAAGAGGCAGAGTTTTGTTATAAATACGTCCATCATGAAATTTCCCAGGCAGATAATGGCTGCATTGGAAATCTTTTAGTGACACATGAGACATAGGTTTTCACTTTAATACAAGAATGTTTAGAAGTGTATATCCAGTTCTGTCATATATCTGCTCCAAACGTCTATCCAGACCACAAATGGGTAAAGCGCTTGCGTTTTAAGCTGTTCGGTGCGAATGCCATGAGACACACTGCCGATAGTTAGAACCAAAGTTGTCGCTCGAGCGGCAGTCAAGAAGTCAACCTGTCACTCGAGCGGCAGGATGACTGCGGAATGAGTTACTACACGTGGCACAAGTAACCTCTCTGTGAGCTGTCGATCGCCCCCCTCCCGCACCACCCGAATATTGACATCTGAGTATTCGGGTGTCGGGCTTCGCTCCCGGCTAGGGTTTGTTGGCGACGATCTACGCCGGTAACTTTTCAAAACTCACCTGATATAGTATTTAGCCACTATCGACCGTCCGATGAAAGCATCTGGTCCAGTCCGACGGCTGAAGACCAGCGACTTCTACAATCTCACATTATTCGAGCTACTAGATCCTTGGTACTTTTCGAGACTCGCCGACAGTCAGTTTGACATGAATCAATGGTGCGATTCTGTCATAAAAACCATGGTTGGCACCTGTGCACTTGTGTACGATTTGCAGTTTCTCTCGCGGTTCTTGGTGTCCACCTCCTCGTTCACACGCCACATACACATCTCCGCTGGAGGAGGGGGGTGGGATGGGGGGTGCACTGGATTTTGGAACCGAGTCCCCCCCCCCGGTCACCACAAAAGTGTATAGCGTGAGTGTATATTGAAGTGCACTCTTCATAGTACCATGTCGAAGAATTATTTACACTAGTGCAAGCAGGGAACCTTCGTGGATCTGTCAGATTTAAAGTACACTAATGCACAGTGAAGACGAATACGTCTGCGAACATGCGAGCACCGTCTCGTACACTCCCCACGTGCACTTCGCACGGTTCCAGGTTCGCTCCGCACCCTGCCTCACCGGAGTCGGTGGGGGGAGGGGCGGTGGAGGGGGGGGTTGCGGAGTGAACCCGAAAAACAGGTCTGAAGATGCCGCTGTTCTCGGACAGTCCCGAAATCATAGCTTCGAACTTCAAAATGTGAAACTAAGTCATGTGGAGCCCATAATGATTAATCCTACCCAAACATAGGTATGTTCAAGATTTCCAAAGGTGATAAAATTCTAAAAACACATACCATGATTAACAGAAGTAAGAAAAAGCATGGTACTATTGTATTTAGGTAAAATTACCTCTCCTAAATTTTCTCACCATGGAGATGTTTAAAAAGCGTATTTGAAACTCTTAGTTGTTGCTTACAAAGAGTGAAAGAAGCCCTGCCCTATACTGACTATTTATGTGACTTGTGTAAATATACCCCATGTAGTTAACTGCAACTTCTTGGAAAGGAGAGTAATGGTGATATGCCTCTATGGGAAGTGTGAATGGAAACACTAGAAAATGTCTGGGTAGGAAGTTACTTGCCACTTTCCATTGTTAAGGAATGACATGTAAGGAAATTTCTTGGTAACATCTCATGTATGGTAAATTGATGTGTGCACTATTTAAGAGGTGTACGAATTAGGGATGATTGGTTCTAAATGAGGTTGGGATCATGGCATCCTTGCTTTTGTTTGTGTGTCAGGTGCTTGATATGGTGCATGGGTCTTGTAAGAGCACCATCTAGAAGCAAACAAAAGCAGCTTGCTTTGATAGTAGGATTAAATAGCTCGGATACCTGCACTACGCTCACTATTAGGCTGGCATACCCGCGAGTCCAAATTTTGGCATGGCATACCCATCTCCTGAAAAAAAAGGAATGAGGTATCCGACCCTCGCTTGCCATGCTCGATTAGCGACATGCTTCGCTGATCGAGCATGGCGACGAGGGTCATGTGACTGTTGCTCGATCGCGATGGAGTGATGACCCTTTTGTTTTTTCTATGCGAAAACCCCCTTTTACGATCTAGGGTTTTGTATGTTTTGCGCTGGCGGAGCCCGCGCAAAACATAAAACCCTACATCGTAATAGGGGTTTGCGCGTTGGAAGAAAAAAGGTCATTGCTCCATCACGATCAAGGGAAAACACCCATTTCAATGTTTGGACTCTTTTCTCATGGCACACAAACCACCCCTGGTTTGCAGGAAAACTGCTTTAAAATACAACCCTCTTACATTCGGGGTTGAGGGTTTTATTTCTTGCGTAGGCCTCTGTTGGGCCCTGCGGTAGCGGGGCCAAGCAGATTCCCTTTCAACGCATCGGGTTTCTTGGACCCCCCACACAAGCTCCACGCAACCCCCCCCTCGAACAATTGCAAACACCTCAAAAGAGGGGTTTGTCATTGTTCAAGGAGCCTGATGACATCAGCATTCCAACGTTGTATTTCATGTGGCGACGACATAGCTTTTTCGATACATCATTTCTTTTCTTTTTTTTTTGACCTGTGGATATAGCCGCTTTTATTTTGTCCGTACTGGGCATGCCGTTCCTAGTTTAGTAGGTGTGGGCACGTCACGTTAAATTTTGGACATGGTGGGTATCTAATCGCTCCGTCCTTGATAGTATGTAGTATAAAGTTGTAGAAATATCGATAACACCATGGGAGATTAGATCACATAGTGCATAATGTAGGGGTAGAATTTGTTGCACAAGCCTATGATTTCGATCCATACCAAATCAGACGGTTGCATGGTGAAGGGAAATAAGTTCTCTTCTGACACATACGATGATCGGAAGACCTCCACCCATCAAAGACAAACGGCTGGTTTGTAGGCCTATTGAACTTGTCCACGGGCTTGTCAAGTAGATCTATGAGCTTTTGCTCATGAGGGCTACTTAGATGGTCTGTGGACTTGCTAGAAATGTCCATGGACCTGTCATGCAGAGGTGGACCTGTTTTTGAAGAATTACATATGATTTAAAATATTTCAACATGTCCATGGACTTGTCTGAAGTTGTTCGAAATTGGATGGAATTATTTGATAATCAGGTCCAGTACCCAAAAGCAATAGGTTACTGTGTAACCTGAAAATAACCGTTGCCGATTGTTGTGTGGAAATGTAAGCATCTGGGCCATGGCTGGATTGTTGTGAGTGGACACTGCGATCCTACCCACCCACTTTGCTGACGTCACTTTCGGGGACCACGGAAGGTTCCGCCTTGCAAAGTGGGTGGAAAACGCGTTCTCCATCCACTTCAGGTTCGTCTCTGACCGTCGACGCTGTCACATGTCAATTTTCTTTTTCCCGCAAGAAAACGTAGCGGACGACGCCTTGACGTCTATCGTCTGGAGGCGTAGTCAATACGGACATCGAATCTGTCTGTACTGGCCCGCTCTTCTGCGTGCAACAACCATGCAACGAAGTCCGCGGCATTAGGGCCCTCCACAAAGTGCCTTGCGAAACACTCCCCTAGCGAACGTCCTGGTGAGGGCTCCATGCAAGTGCCAACTCCTTGGACCTTGCACGTTGAGCTCTCCAACTCCACCTGCCGCGTACTCCACCTGCCGCCCATCACCACCCGCCATGGATCCTAACGTTGCTGAAGAGCAACTCATCCTTTTTGCGATCATCCTCGTAACTTACGCCGCCTTACCGTTTCTGACGAACCATTACCTGTCCAGACCCCTTACGGGTAGGGATTACACCCACGAGCTGCTAGGCTCTGACACGAACGTTGGCAGGATGTACAACGTCCTAGGGATTGACCCATGGAGGTTCGACCTCCTCACTCAAATGCTACGCGTCGCCGGCCTGCAGCCTACTAGATTTGGAACGGTGGAAGAAAGCGCAGCCATGCTCCTTAGCATGGTCGTGGATGGGAGGGGATGTCGTCGCCGCATTGAATCATACCAACACTCAGGCGAGACCGTCGGCCGACATTTTCGCAGACTCATGCACCGATTACTCCTCCTAGGACCATCGGTCATCACCGCTCCAGACTACGACAGAGTCGCATCGAAGATTGCCCGTTCAAGACGGTTTATGCCATGGTTCCAAAACTGCATTGGTGCCATTGATGGTACCCACATCTCAGCATGGGTTCCCAAGGTAATTGAAAGCCGTTACTTCAACCGCAATAGCCATAAAAGTCAGAACGTCATGGTCGCGGTTGCCTTCGACCAGAGCATCACGTGGGTGCTTCCGAGATGGGAGGGGAGTGCCCATGACAACCTTGTTCTTTCCGACGCGTGGAACAAGGGAGTCCCTTGTCCAGAGGGCAAGTACTAGGCGATGCAGGATACCCCTTGTCGAAGAAGATCCCCACACCATATAGAGGTTTCCGGTACCATCTACGTGAAGATGCCGACGGCGATGCCCTCCAAGAGCCTCAGACACCTAAGGAGTTGTACAACATGTGTCATTTGTCACTCCGAATGACAGTGGAGTGCGTGATCGGCCAAATGAAGCACAAATTCGGCCTGCTGGAGTGCATGGAAGGCTTTTCATTGTGTGGGCAACGTGACTTGGTCATTGCATGTTGCATTCTGCACAACATATTCATCAAGACTGCATGTGAACAACCATACATGCAAGAGTTCCGTCTGGACGCAGAGGCTGTGCGAGCAGGACTAGAGGACATTGAAGAGCCTCCTTTTCCCCACATTGACCAACTAGATGCAATTGCCTTTTGTGATGACCTAGCTAGGAGGATGTTCTTGGAGTACGCTACACAACGTAACCTACGTGGCTAATTCTTCACTGATGATCCATTCTCCAACATTGTTCCATGCATCCATTTTTGTACAACCATTGAACGAAGTTCTTCGGTGTCTATGTGCTCATAGAAGTAGTGTTGTATAGATCCATAACCATGTCTACAGTTGTAATGCAGGAAAGGCATTGTCTATGTGCTCATACCTGCTATGCATGTAGGATCCATAACTCCATGTACACTAACACATTGGGATCCATAACCCTGTCCATATGCGCACATATGCTATGTTTTTGGGATCACGAACCTTTTCGATGCGCTAATACATGCTATGGTTTAGGGTTCCAAAACCCTATCTACAATCACCAAAGGAATGCACAAGCATGTCTTAAATTGGCATTCATGAAGAAGAAAGCACGTTCACTGAATCAAGGGGGTTTCACTACCTTGAGAACGACGACCTGCTGAGTACCCCCTACTGTAAGCCCTCTTCTCTTGGGCACATTCTGCAGCATTGTGACAAACTTTGCAATATGATGAGTCTTTCACCAACCACATAATGCATGCAAGTAAGAATCCAAGAACAATGCCTACCGCTAGGTCATGAGTATCCCCTCTAACAACTGTAGTCATGGCTACAGCTATTCAGCCCAAGTGGCCTGCACTTCAGGAGAAGCCCCAACGAATGCTTCTGCCGTTGAGTGAGATGTAGCAAAACAGCTTGCCCTTCTTTGCAGGTGGGATGTAACGAACGGACGGGAAGCTTGGCCCACTGGGCCAAAACCGCGGTAGTTGAGGGTCTCCGACCCTCAACTCATCCCATCCGTCGCCCCACAGGCCAGGTCCAGTCCAAGCCACGTGGCACACTGGCGCTACATTCCTCCCACACAGGAATGGACCCGCCCACGGTGTCCACCATGGGTATTGAACCCCGGCGCTCTGATACCAAATGTAACGAACGGACGGGAAGCTTGGCCCACTGGGCCAAAACCGCGGTAGTTGAGGGTCTCCGACCCTCAACTCATCCCATCCGTCGCCCCACAGGCCAGGTCCAGTCCAAGCCACGTGGCACACTGGCGCTACATGGGAGGTCCGGGGTGTTGTTGATGATGGCGCCAGCACGGCGCACCCACGGACCTGTGTCACACCCCTGCATTCCTCGCAACAATTGCGTCAGATTGAATACAACTGCAGCAACAGTACGGCCTGCTGATGTACCCAACATACCACGAGGGGGTAGAGCACCTACCCCCTCTTCCAGAACACGTCTAAGTTCGAGTATTCCACCCATACCTCGGGCACTCCCTTCGTCTTCCACTCCACCGCCCACTCCAGCCCCATTCTCGTCAACACCAGTGCCAATGCCACCATCCCGCCCACTTGTTACACCTCGTTGTTGTTAGCGTGTTGACGCGGGACGTCATCGTAGTCGCTCGCCGAGCTTGCAATGCTTTGCATGCTACATGCAAAGTCCCCCGCCGCCAACTCGTCGGGCCACAACTTGTAGCAGTGCTCAAGCCACAAGAAGTTTTGGTCAGCCCACTTGACTAACCCGTCACGCCTGGTCTCCTTGAACGACTCCTGTACAACCTGCTCCAATACGGGCTTCCGCGCCACCCACCCGACGCTGCTAGTCTTCACGAGTTGTGTCAGCTGCCTGTAGCCCTTCTTTAGGGTCCGGAGACGAGTGGAACACTGGACGACGGTGTAGAAGATGGGCTCTTTGCGAGCCGCGATCCGCTCAGCGTTCAGCTTTCCATGGAAGTCCTCCACCACCTTCGGCCATGTCGTAGGGGGCCAATGGGACCTCCTTCGCACGGCCAAGGGTACACTCCGCACGGCCTCCATAAAAAGAGCGGTGTGCCTTGGGTCGGACCAAGCACGAGCTGTCGTGGGCTGCTTCGGTGACACGGCCGCCAATACGCTTGAACCCTCGTTGACAGAAGAGGCAGCAGGGGCAAGGGAGGACTCGACAGCCTGCGAGGTTGAAGCAGCACCCGCTACTTGTGAGGACGGGGTGTACAAACGCTGGCGCTTGCCGGTTGAGGCAATCGCCGGGTTGCTGAAGGGCTGGAGTGAGCGAACGGGCAGCGACGAGGAGACGAGCGAGGATTGATTCCTGACGTTCAGCGCTGACTGGCGTGGGCCGACGAAGGGCTGGCGAGAGCGGCTGCCGGAGGCCTCCATCGTGGCTAGGGTTTGACGGACGTGCAAGGGGTGGTGGAAGTTGTGTGCAAGTGTCATGTGTCACTGGAACGTCGTATTAGACCGTACCAACCACCACTTCTGACTGCTTCCACCCCTGCCATTCGTGACACCCACATGGAGTGGTTTGTACAATGACGTGGGCGTCCAAGAGGAATCGACTTCCAACCTAACCTGCATGCGATCGACACCGTCGATCGCCTGTGGAAAAATGCATCGTGTCCCTCGCGGAAAATGGTTCTAATACAACGTGGTGGCACGAACCGACGGTGCCGATCATCCCCCAACGCATGCCCAAAACATGCTTCAAACCATGGGGTTGAACCGGCATGGTCGAGCAACACACCGGACACTATGTCCTTCACCCACTTTCGCGATGTCGAGCCACACCCATCTACGAACCGAATGAGTGGATAAGTATGTGGGTGGGTGAAAACATCGTCCCCACTCACAACAATCCATCCACGGCCCTGGATTCTTCCCCCCCCCAAATGACCTCATGTAGGATCGGTTTGAACTCCTGAGCGAAGGTTTGGTGCTAAGGTATCCCTTTCCTATGTCAGTCGCGGCCATGAGGCTCCAAAAACATTATCACAACGTTGAATAGATCATGTTCTACTGTTGTCTCTACAGTGAATTCCGTCGTTGTGTCACGTGACGGTCCTCCTCCGTCATGTGACCGCGGATGGCCTTGCCAGCTGTAGATTGTCCCAAGGATTTTGTCGTTTCTCCTATTTTCTCGGAGGCATCTCGAACCTATGAAGCGGATGCATGGGCTCGCGGATTCGTGGGATTTGAAAGATGTCAGGAGAAGATGTCGTGCTGTCCTTTCTAACGAAAAGTGAAAGGGCAAGAATCGTGATCATAGATCGCGTAGCTTCTGGAATTCAGCAGGATCCTGACTGGATGCAGTCGTTTTATCGCATTGTCGAAATGTCTTTCACAACTATCCAATTTCAAGTCTCTCGGAAGAACAGCCGTTCGCTTGAGACAGCCTGTTGGTTTGCAGGTTTGGCCCGAAGGTTCGCAACTACATTTTTTGCCATGTCGCAAGTCGACAATGAATGAAGTGCAGCCTCCACGTGCGTGATCGACCGGTGGCAAATCGCGGTCATCCACTTAGATTCTCTCTTTTACACGAAACAGATGTTTCCTTTTCAGCAAATGGAGACTGCAGTTTTTTGCACAAGTAGGAAGGGTGTACATCTAAACCTAACAATTTCTTCCGCGTGTGTACAATGAAACCACGATATGTTTCACTGGAATTTATTCCTCATCATCCCGTCGTCAAGGACTGGGCATTCCCCTCCCCAGAACACCGCGGGATTCCCTTGCAACTCAGCGACACCATGTGGCTGCCTACCGCTTCACTCCGATCGGCGTTCTGCCTTTATCGGCCATTCTCCATCAGCGAGTTTTTCTTGCGATTCATGCTTGGTTGTGACGTTTTCAATGAAAGTGGCGCTAAAATTGGCCGCTTTTAGTTTAATGTAGATGTTAAAGTTTAAGCAAAACGAGCGCCGAAAGGGCCTGCTAGAGAATAACGAGACCCTGGATAGTACTTCTGTTCCGGCTTTTGACGGAAACTGGTGACAACACTATCTCGTCCGATGGATAGACATACATATTTGTGTTTCATCTATTCGTTTATGAGCTTACTATTGCAGCAGTCTGATTTGTAAAAGCATCGACTCGCGGTTACAGGCGTCGACTAGTCGCGTTTTCAGCGGCATGCTGATCGGTGGTATTACTGACGGTTTCCGGTTAAAAGATTGAATCCACCATTTTTCTGGATCGTCGCCATTGTCAACGACCGTTCTGTCAACACATTTTCGAAACTTCCCCGCAACGCACCTTTTGTCTGAACTGTCCCTCTCCAGTTGTCGTCACGTGAAAACAATGGAGCAATCACGTTCAGGAGGGGCGCAGAGAACAAGTGGTACAGGTGACGGTTTGGATACTCTCACAGTAGAGCAAACCTTTACCAAACAAAGGCTTGCTTAATTGACAAAGAAATTACTCTTAGAAGAGTTACGAGTAAAATTATACATCTTGATTTCCAGTTGCATTTCTATACAAAACTAGCTGCATAAAAAATGTAGTAAAGGAAGCACATCAAATAACTCATTGAATCCTATGAGAGGGATGACGAACTATGAATACATCAAGATGAAACAACAAGAATTATAAACTAACAAAATAAAATGATTTCATCACAAAATACTTACAATTATGTCGAGTAATGAAATGGAATATGCACTTGTAGAATTCACAAAACCGTGTACATGAGGGGTATACTAATGGAAAATTAAGGAAAACTTAAGAAACTAAATTTACATGTGTGATTCAAAAGTTAATCATCACACGAAAAATGGCCTAATATGGGTGAAACGAGCTGAAAAACTTGAAAAAGATGACTTACGTAGAACAATAAAAATAAAAAATGGTCATTACTCTTTATTTCCATGCTTAAATTAATAATGTTCTGAGGTAATTCGTTGTGATTTATTCAAAGGATTCGATGTTAAAATGCAAATTTGCATGAAAGAATGTATTTAAACCTAAACAAAAGGTAATGATAAACATGAAATATAAAACTGTTACAATAGATACTAAAATAAAATTCTTAATTTTTGACGTGTTAAAAAAGTAATTTATTTTGAAAATTACTCTATTTACTCATCAAAAGGATACCATACCACACAAAACTTAGCCTTTAGAAGATAAACATTGTTCATTGTCCCATGCATGAGCACAGCAAAACCATTGGCCAAAATAAAAACAAATACGATTGTCTTTTAATTAAAAGACAAACCATTGACCAAATTTCATGAAGTGATTTTGAAATGTTTTTTTTTCTATTTGAATGGGTGAAATAATGTGTAATGAAGTCCTTTTTTATATTTGATATGTTTCTATTCACTTTTTTGTAAGAAAGGAGAATGCGCATACCTTTTTTTCGTGCATTAGGAACATCATTATCACATTTGTTTCATATGATGGCTCATGTATGAGGCCCTCTGGCTATTATTACTAGATTTAAGCGTTTTTTCACTTATTTTTGTTAGACATTATGGAACATAATTTCAATAATTTTCCATGTAATTTAGATTTAATAGTTTATATAATATGAATGAGATTAAAAAATAGTGAAGGAAATTTCAGAATTCATAACATTGTGTTACAAAATTTTGGTATGTATTTAAGAAACTTTTATAATAAGAAAAGAAGGATGTGGAATTATGAATATTATCAAGAAGGATTCACCATTTCTTACATCATGACTTGTGAAGATTTTCATTAAATCTGATATACACGTAATGAACATTATGATGTTGCATAATCTAAATATTTCCATATAACATCATTGTTTCTTGAAATATTGATTAAATTACTTATGAGAACTCTTCATAAACGTCTATTTTTAAAATCCCAGAATCATCTAAAGTCCCATTAAATTTCCTACATATTTTTCATTAGTCTTATTTTTGGTGAAAAACGTGCACATTGAATGCGTCACTCATGAATGTATGCATAACAGTAACATACTTGTATGGTAAGAATGCAAATGATTGTAATAGATGACCTTTACTTAACCTCAAACGAATATTTGGAATTTTGGCATCATAAATATCAAACCTAGTACATGTAATTATTATTACTCGTGATATTGAATTTAATCACAATTACATGTTTCCCCATTGTCTCTCAACAAGTTTCATGTGGATATTTTAGCATGGGATGCAAAATGCATTAATCACAATCATCATGATTAAAGGGTACATTATGTTCTTGGTAGAAGGTTGATGGTGATTTGATTTTTATTTGAATTGAAATAATTATTATTCTTTTAAGACTACATTATTTGTCTAAAATGAAATAAGTGAAGCCCTTATGTTCCTGTAATGTTTCACACCGAAGTTGTGGGGAAGGTACACCATATGAATAAAATACATTAATTGTGATGGGGATGTTTTTCGCGTTTACACAATCCAAATTTTTAAAAGTTAATAATTTAGGATTGTTATCTTGTTTCATTATGCGAAATTATTGAATATGTTAGTGCTTTAGCATCACACTACATACTCTTATTACAAGATTATATGGCTGCCTAAAAAATCACTCAATACACATACAAATCTATGTGATAAGGGGTTTTTAATGGTGTAGATGGAAACATATGAACTTTAAAACTTTGGTTACTCATGGCATGGGTCTTCACAATGCTTCATTTATCCTTCCTTAGTTGAAATTTTCTTGGAAAGATAATTGTTTGAGCAACAATAGTACTAATTTTCATGGGTAGGTGGCAGTCGTTTTGTAAGTGAAAAATGGTATCTTAGATAATAATCGAACAATTCGAGTCATTGCTTAATATCCATACATGAATAATGCATTCTCGGTGGTACATTATTCACGCTTTCATTTGTTCATTACTTTTGTTTCCTTAGAAAAAAATCATCAGATGCTTACAATTTTCCAACTGAAATTATGGAATATTTATATTTTTTTAAACAAATGGTTTTTTTCTGCGAATTTAGTTTTACCTTCATGCACTAAATAATGTTAAAGGTTTCTCACGTATCCTTCGAAAAAATGTGATGTATTTTAGATGAATTTTTTTCTCCATAAATAATCGATTATTTTATTCTAGGGGAACAATGTTATGTGTATATGAGATTTTAGTAAAAAGTGTTGTTTTTCTCGTTCACATGTAGGATACACTATAGATTGTGCCTCTATTTTTTAACCTATTGATTTAAATACTTAGTGATTAGATACAGGGGGAATAATCCTTTGAATCTGAAGCTTAAGATAATTCACCCTTACGGCTGTCGAAACCATATAAAAAAAGCCGTGCACAGAAGCTAGATTTGCTATTTGATAACCTTCATTCTCTTTTTGTGAAGCGTAAAACATTTTAGAAGTCAGAGGAGAGAATTGTCCGAAAGTCTTTCGAGCCGTCACGGTTCCCCACTCCTCCCCTCCGCACTCAGTGGTCGTCCTCGCCAGGCGGCTTAGAGCCCAACCCAATCCTGTCAGCATCGGCCAACGCGGCGAAGCTTTGGCCGCTGTGCGTCGTTTGCTCCGTTGTGGGCAACTTGTAGGCCCATCATTTGCGCTCTCTCGGTCCTCCAGCTTTCTCGTGTGCCGTCAAGATTGGCGCAACTTTCCAGCTCACCCACGCCAGCAGCCAGATTCGAAAATCAGGACAGAGAGCCTTGGGTGCTGCTGAACGAAGTCAAACGCGACGAAAAGAGCAGGGGCTGATCAAGAAGACGCCCTGAACCTGCCCCACTTCGTACATTTCTTGCTGAAACCTTGAACTCGCCCTCCACTGCATCAGACGCAGTTCGTGGTGCGGACTTGTTGTCGAGGGAAGGCGAGAGAGGACATGGTTTAGTGGCGCTCGTTTCGTGGGACGAGCAGTAGCTTCCCCTCCAGCTACAGCAACAGCTACAGCACCAGCACCAACACCAGCAACAGCAGCGGCTTGAGCAGGAGCAGAGGGAGCAGCCGCAGAACCTGAAGCGTGAGGCGCACGATATCAGCAGCAGCACCCTCGCCAGCATCAGCAGTTCCAGCAGCATCGCCCGCACCAACACCAGAAGCAGCGACACCACCACTAACAGGAGCGCGTGAGGCACCACGAACCACGAGCAGCAGCGAGAGCAGCAGGCAGAGCGTTTGCGAGCCTCGCACTAAGCACCGGAGCCCTCAGGTTTTAGGCTAAGAACTGATTATTGTGGCCCTGTCACCGAGAATATATTTTTTTTTCTTCCCCTCACATCCTGTTCCTTCCGCGCTTCTTCCATCTCGGTCTCTGCGTCGAGCTGCCGAAGCCATGCTCCCTACCGTAGCCCAGCTGGAGGCGTCAGTGGGCGCCACGTGCCATCGCCAGAGCGGGGGTGCCACGTGTCCGCGCCTCTGCTGCAGGGCGGAGGGCGAGATTGCACTGTACGAGCAACGGAGGGCGAAACGGTTGAAGCTGCTTCTCGGCTTACGGCAGCAGCAACAAGAGCAGCAGCAGCTGCAGCAGCAGCAGCAGCTCCTCACTGACGATGGGCAAAAGCGAGCGCTTGGCGGATGCTCCAATCCAGGACGTGCGGCGCAGGACGGTGCCACGTGTGTCAACAATCCCACGTGGTCCCGGGCACGCCCTCCCGCAAACGCGGTGTCCAGATGTCGTCTCCCCACACTGGACACCGGCCTCCATCAGTCCGACATGTCAGGACCCGGCGATCATGGCTGGGCAGCGAAAGGAAAAGCAGGGGAGCCAACCACTGCTGCTGCGGCAACCAGTGCTGCTGGCGCAGCAGCTGCTCTGGAAGAGGCAGGTCCAATGGCGCACGCGGAAGGCCCACTTGCACACTTAGAGAGCCCCCGTGTGTTTGCGCTGCATGGGGACAGCAGCCGCCTCCTCCTCCGCTGCGACTCACCACCTGGTCCAGAACCTGTTCACCTCCACACAGTTCACGGGGTTATGCCGGACCTGCATGGACCCCACTACAGTGGTACAGCCATCGTCGGCCTTCCCTACGTCGCACACGAAACCTTTCCTGCTGGCACAGCAACCAGGCCTGCTGCACCAGCAGACATGCATGCTTTGCTGACGTTTGGCAGGGCGGCTTTGGGACCTGCACTCCTAAGGTCGCGGCACTTCGCTGGCGCACATTTTCTGCAGGAGACGGAGGCTGCTGCGGCGGGCCGGCCGCCTGCTCCAGAGCCCAATGACTGCGAAAGCTTTCTCACTCTTCCCCATCACAACTTCGCACAACAGCAGCAGCAACAGCAGCAGCAGCAGCAGCATGGGGTTGCCGCGCACGGATTTGAACCCGTTCTTGCTCCAGTGGGCAAGCACAGGGAAGTCAGTGGTGCCTCTCAGGGCCAGTGCCCTGGGCTTGATCTGAACATGCGGCTCGGACCTCCTTCTGCTGCTGCTGCTGCCTTGCTGCGTCCCAACTTGAGATGCAGCAGGGCAGCAGAAGCAGAGGGTGAGGGGGAGCATGACGGCGACAGCCCTCTTCTTTCAGCCCCTCGGCATGGCGGCAGAGAGGAGCCTCAAGAGCAGCTTCTTCTACATCATGGGGGTGGTCAAGGGACAGTGGGAGGCTGTGGGCGGCGTACACCAGCAGAGGAGGGTCTGCAGCGGCAGGACCAGCTACAGGTGCAGCAGGAGCAGCAGCTGCTGTTGCAGCAGCAGGGCAGGCTGCTCTTGCCACAGCACCCCATTCTGCCACGGGAGAACACAATGCAGCAACTGCAGGAACAGCAGCAGCAACAGCAGCAGCAGCAACAGCACCAGCAGCAGCAGCAGCAGCATCAGCAGCAGCATGCAAGGACCTTATGCAGAGCCGCTGGTGCGAACGCAAGGTCCACTGAGACCTGGCAGCAGCAGATGAAGTCGGAGGGGGCTGGGGTGGAAGACTCGGACGAGTATGAGGTGGAATCGCCCGGAGGAAACGAGCCAGGCCCTGCTGGAAAGGGCGCCAGCCCTGTGTCGAAGAGCGCGGAGAAGGATGATCCGGTGGCTGGGAAGGGAGGGCCGAGTTCTTCCGCGCCACAGGAGAGAAAGCGAGCGAGGGATGAGGAGTGTGTTGCTCCGAGGGCAGGCTCTCAGGCTCCGTTGAAATCTTCCGGGAGTGGGGAAGGGAGAGAGGGGTTTCCCCGCATTTCGGCCGCCGGCAGGCTGTCCCGATTTGTGGTGGGTACAGGGCTGAACCCTCTGATTGGCTCGGACCAGCTGGGCTTCAGACACCACGGCAGCTTCTTCCAGAGCGGCCACCTTCTGAGAGCTGCGCTTCAGGCCCCCCGAGTCGGGGCCCGCTGTGGGAATGCCTCTGCGTTGGTGGGCGCCCTTGGCGGCGTGTTGGGAACGCGGCCGTTGGGCGTCGTGGGCCCGCCCGTGTTTCCGGACGGGGGCTGCCTGTGGCTCCCGCCAAAGGACGCCGCGCCGGCGTGCGGCGTCGCGGGTTTCGGCGAGAGGTGCGGCACGTCGGGTGGTGCGGCGAGTTTTGGGGCTGCGCACTCTGTGCAGGCCGAGTGCAGCGGGGCGAGTTGCGGCAACAATGGCTAGAAGCGAATGGGGGCGGGCGCGAGAGCTCCTGTAGCAGAGCAAGATAGAGAGAGTTTGGAGGCGGAGCCTCCGAAGAGGGGTGGAAGTGAGCATAGGGTTGCAAGTTTTTGCGTGTATAGTAGTATAGCAGAGTGCTGTGGGCCCTGTTGTGGTGATGAGGGGAGGAGGGGGCTGGTGAGCAGCCACTGCATGAGGGAGGTATGCCTTGAGGTGATTGGGAAAATGCACTTTTTGGGGAAGGTGTGGAGTATGTCTTGAGGCTTAGAGGAGAGCCTTTCTTGCCATCACAGTGCACTCTGAAAGTGCTCGATATCAAGGGACACGACATACCTTTGCCCGGTGCATTCACAAAGCCCCCTTTTTCTTTTTGTGCACCCGGGTTAGGGCTCCAATGGGCAGCCAGTGCTGCTGCTGCCGCTGCCTCCAATCCTTGCAACAGGTGCAGACAGGGTTTAGTGTATAGGGCCACGGGTGTTCTGCATTTCTGATCAGTGCATTTGCTGTTTGAACTTCATTACATTATGAGGGCTTTCTCGAGTGTCTCCGTCCGTCCATTGACCTTTTACAACCCTACTGACCCTCCGAGAAATGTTGAATGTTCAGTGAGTGAGGTCATATTGCAGGGAGGGCATTGAATTCTCTGACCTATTCTTGGAGTTCCACTTGCGGGGAAGTCACTCCCAAAAGGAAGGGGGGTCAAACATCTTACACCTTCGGTAAGATGAATGAACTCATGGAGTCAGGTACATAACGGCATGCAATGAGAAGCCGTCACCCATCATGCGCAGGGAGGATAGATATGTTTTGCTGTCCAGAATGCCTTCAGGGATGGTTGAAAATTAGGACCATGGCACGGTTGGACGAGAGTGAGATGATCATCATTGCCGCACTGCAGTTGGAATTGGAAACATCCACCAATTGCCAGCTAAAATTTTCTTCAAGACCTTTGATTGAGACAGTTTCACACAGCCGCAGCATGCAGGGAGGGGGTATTTCGCAGACGTGACGGTCCATCTGTCTGCATCAATTGTCCATGCCTGGATTGGAGAATGGCCAAGACACCGAAACACCCATAACTGACTCCGAGTTCATCACACGTTTGAGCACCGTGTAACCTAACACTGTTTCAGAACTTCCAAGGGCTGCACTGCACTTTCTGGGACGCATGTGCCATGTGGCAACGTCTATTATCGACAAAGCGCCAGCTGGCACCGACTGTACAGAGAAGATAGCTCGTTGGGGCGCCACTGACCATGCACTGGTTTTCCACTGCTTTGTGTGTCCGAGTCCTCCCAAATCATGTCCGTTCTACCACGTGACCTTTGGCACTGCCCACACGCAGTCCGACTCTATGGCCAGGTTGTTTGTGCCGCGCACGATGCGGAACCATCCCTTCTCTCCCCTGGAAAAGCAAACAGGAGACGCACAAGTCAGGAAGAAACCGTCTAGTAAATGTTTCCCCCTCCTCCGCCGTCGAAAAGGAAACAGAAACGCACAACGGAGGAAAGACGTATCGCACTTTCAGTAATCTACTAAGCAGTTACTAGATTGCGGGATTGGGGG
>SZWC01003286.1:2605-19212 GCA_023375785.1 Penium margaritaceum | reverse complement strand
TGTATGTATATGTATATGTATATGTATATGTATATGTATATGTATATGTATATGTATATGTATATGTATATGTATATGTATATGTATATTTATATGTATATGTATATGTATATGTGTATGTGTATGTGTACGTACACATATATGTTTATGTATATTTATATGTATATGTATACGTGTGAAAATTATTAGTGTTGATATTCATCGAAATAACGAAGAAAATTCAGTTAAATATATATTTTTACGTTGAAATGAAAAATCCCTAGTGTTAAATCACGTAGCATGTAAGCACGTAACTTACGTTAAAGCTACATTGCAACTTGTCCCACTTGGATCACACTATTTTATACGGACCACGTGATCCACATTATTTTATTTGTGCTCCTTACAAGTAAATTAATCCATATTCAGTCTCGAAAAACATAAAACTCCACTTCAATTTTTGCAGTTGAATGTAAGGTATGTTTCTGGTCAGTATTCATTTGGGACGCCATGCTTGCTTCAATTTGAAAGGGCACCCATTCGGGGTTGTTCGTGCGATTCGGGGTTGATTCCTATTTCCGCGATTGACGGTAACGGCGAGGAGCAGCTCCATGTGGAGCGAGCTGCGCGCCGGCCGAGCGATCCATCTANCCCCCCCCCCCCCCCCCCCCCCCCCGCCTCTGGTCGCCACTTAGTTGACGGCGGTCTTGTGGGGAAGAACGTGCGACTTGTGTCGCGCAGTTCGCACGTGCCGTTTCTGATGCGCGACTGTCGAGCATGTCAGAGCATACTGATACAGCATTTCGGAAATGGCCAGATCTGTTACGGGTCAGTAAAACGTTGCACATATTCGTAAGACTCCCTGGGAACACCAGCGAAGCAGGCTCAGTCGCAACGAAGTTGGCCAAATCTGTAAGCCATCCGCCAAAGTAGGCTAGATTCGTAGGGGGTGAAGATAGGTCGGCCGTAGACATAAGAGAATTCAAAAACATGGCCAGATCCGTAAAACGGCCTGTTGCGGGACGCTTTCTGGGTCGCCCCCAAAGAAAAAAGGTTGCGAAATTGAATCTGGAAAACCGAACGATTAATTTACTCGACATTACTTACAATCGCATGTTCAATTGTCTAGAGGGCATGCGGATTTGTTCACGAGGAGGTGGTTCCACGACGAAACATTCAACTCCAAAATAAGCAATCACGGCCTACTCCACTTTGAGGAACTTGTTCATTTCAAGTTCGGACTCTCATTCGAGGCGCCTTGAGTTCGCGTCGCCCCATCCCTGGCCTTAGAATTCTGACCAATTAGGTGCTGACAAAAAGCACGGGCAAGCCATGGCCTTGCGATCCAAAGCTACGACGCAGAAAAGTAAGCTCACGGAGGTCGAACTCGATATGCACTAAATTTGTTTTTTCTCGCCCCTGGTCGTAACCGGCTGAGGCGGGGGGGCTACCTCAGCACCAAATAAGCCCGGGGGTTGAACCCGGCCAGGTTGAACTCGATATGCACTAAATTTACTTTCTCCTCAAACAAGCCTTTGGTCGAACTCATTAAAGACACCAATTTTCGGGCTCCTCCCATTCACATGAGCAATATAGCAGCATACTATATACCATAATCTAAATATTTTACAAATATCATTTAGCTTACAAAAATAATAATTCTTGCGTTATTTACTTCCAATTTGAAAGCCACATGCACATAATCAAGGTTTTGTGTGAGGAGGATACATTTCGATGAAGTAAAAATGAAACAATAATAAATAGAAATAAATAATTACTAAAACAACCAATTTCACCAGTGAAGGAATTTATAAATGTTTTCAATATGTTAAATCATAAACAAGACCAACTAACGAAGACATCCTTCAATTCATGCAAGACAAAAATATAGATATTTTGAGAATTTATGATCAGCATAATTCTTATTACAGGGGTGGAAGCAGTGGAAAATCACACGAAAAAAGAAATATAACACAATTTTCACCAAGAATCCCTTCATGAAATTACCCCAGTGGTCATTGAATTCAAAGAGTGGCTTGTTTTATAATAAGATTGATAAATTTTTTAATATTTTGGAATTATCTGCGATGTACGTTCAATTTGGTGAAAAAAAAATGTGCTAGTACATTAAATTCAACAAAAAGAGTAGTTCAGTTTCTACTTTGACGAGAACACCGGTTAAATTCTTTTTGAAAAACACGTTTCAGAGACTTTATTATTTAAATTGCTGCCTATAAAACGTGTTTTGCAGTCGATGTACAACTTGATTGCTCGGGGCTTTGAATGACTTGGCCGTCTCAAGTTTCGGGCAACCAAATCAGCCCCTCACGACTTTGAACGGCTAGAATATTCGATTCCAGTTGGTCATAATCGACCCTTCAGACTCGAATTGGCCTGACGCACCTCACTTTACCACTGATCCTTCTAAGAGCTTGCACGTATAAGTGTAGGCTGCTGTGCTAGACAAGCAAGCAGCAGCTTGGCTAGTGCAAGGAAAACACCAAGCAACGGAGGGCAGAAGCCATAGGCAGTTTGCGTGGAAGTTCGGGATAGATCGAACAAGGAACGAGTAGTGACAAAGAGAGAGGTGGTAGCCGTCAGGTGGGGAGGAGGCGAGCGAGTGAGCAGCGAGCTCGATCTCACTCGCCAAACTCCAAGTTAGGTGACTCGAACCAAACTACCCACTGTCAAATTGCAACCTGTAAACTAGGCCACTGAAGAGAACCTGTAGAAGAACAGGCTAGAGTGTGAACCCGAAGTAACTGTGCATGCACGCATGCACGCCAGCCAGAGGCATGTGAGACTTGTGCAGACGCCTGGCTATGAGGCTCGCCGTGTAGTCATGCCACCACGACGTAGCAGCCAGCAGGGGTTGCCTCTCTCGAGTTAGTCATCTGCAACTGTGAGGTGAGTGTGCAATGAGGCCAGAGGTCACCGCGTGGTACTGACAGAAAACCAACAATAAGAAACATTTTCCCACGATCCATGGTAAAATGTTGACCATCTGGAAGCATAAATGTAATTTATTCTATTAAAAAATGACCTTTATAACTCTTTAGGTTGTAGATTTCAATTTGACAATGGTTTGCTTTTGACTGTTGACAACTACTGTAAAAACCATTCATATCGAAATGAACAATCACTAATGGGACGAGGAAATGTTGAGTAAACATAAAAAAAAATTGGGAATTTTCAATGAGAATGTTGATGCCATAAGCGTTTGAAGGACCAACACGTGGCAATGTCGCTAGTCACACAAAGAGCCCTCCCGGGGCGCTAAATGGATTTTTATATTGTAAGAAAATGTTGTGGGTGACGAATCCACGGCCATTAAAAAGTCTATCAACCATTTCTCGAACATCTCAAAATATTGTCAACATCTGTACCATTTATTCAAGGCCTGAATTACTTGTGGGAAAGATGTAAACGGCTGTCGCAAACTAGTTTAAGATATGGAACATGTACCAATGCAACAATTCAGGACAAAAAAGATCCTTGGGTTTGTTTCAGCTATTGCCAATACTCAAAGAAACATGGTTAGATATCCCGGAGAACTTCATGACAGGTTTGTCTTCCACACCGGAATGGTTCGGCATAATGGTGGATGTGTAGCAGTTCTTCAAAATGTTGCACTTAATCCCTATCATAAAAACTATCCACCCCAAGGGAATCACGTGGTTGTTCCTCAACAACGTTGTTAGACACAAGTACATTCCCTCCTCCATCACAAGCCATTGAGGTGGAAGGTTCACCAGTAGATTTGGGCTGGAGCTAATGACTCTCCATGGTAATCAAATATAACTACCTTCTCCTTGGGCATGCTGAGCTTACACATGAGGTGCTCAAACATTTGCTTTGACGATCGTCTGAGCCACATGGCATAGACCGGGTGATCAAGGTACAAACCGTTGAGTTCGGAAATTGCTCCACGACCTTTGCAGTATTGAGCAAAATTCCATTAGTAGTGGTTTATGAAAAACTCCATGCCAAAAGTGTGGATGACAACAAGTTTCCCAAAGCAGCCTTTTAGGATGCGATGCTGCACACATCATTTGAATCAAGCGTCGCAGACCCCAAGTGTTCCTCATTCTTCTTTTCGCCACTCTTTACATGCGTTTGACAGTTGTGATGTTCATAATTTGAATAATTATTCCACATGACTTAGGTGTCCAAATTTTCAAGTAGTGTTTTTCTCGCAACGCCTACCTATTCACCATCGACCTGCCATTAGTGTTACACTATGCAATCATATTGAAGTCTGAAACTGGTGTGGGTTAGTGTTACATACTTGACGTACACAAGTCCCTAATCTTTCCAAGTGGGCATTTCTCTTTTTACACAAACAGCCCATCACATCCCGAGATCACGTTATTCACTCTGACGATTGAGGACAAACCGGCCAACCACCCCCGCCCTCAGTGAATCTTCCCGAACCTTCTGACAACTTCGACCACCCTCACGAATCTACAACAGAAGTATCACGACCCTTTGGTCGAATTCTCGATGCACCGAGACGAATATAGTTTTATGCATCTTGCATCTACACTGTCGATTCTCAAAGTCCCCAACTTCTCAGTGGACCTTCTCAAATCCGACCACTCACGACGCGACTCTAGACGCGTCGCTCGACAACCAACCCAACGACCCTGACTATGCCTCATTCATAACTCAACACATATGTTTCATCATTTTGACACTTGTCATCGAAGCACACTTATTGCTAATTATTAATTTCTTAAGTGTCCCAAATTATAATTCGTGTTCTGCCTCGCAACTTCTAACTTAAGTGTCACAAATTTCTTAAGTGTTATGTCGTTCGACATAACACTTGGGATCAGAGCACACCGGTGCTCGAGAGGGATCTGACTACTTTACCCAATCGGAGGACTACCACGCACAAGCTAGCAGCGCATCTCGTACATCAAGATTTCGCAGACTTCACGACTATGACGTGAGGCGAGCGAGCGCAACCAACAACCAGCAACTGGTTTTTGGGGACGACTTCGGTGATGGAGGAGCAGAACGTGCCAATGCACGCGAACCCTAAAGCGACAGTGAATGTTGGCATGGCAGGCTATGCGGCCAATGGACCAACCCCTATGGCTTCGACGACCAATTCGGTTGTAGACCCAACGGCGGTAAACTAGCCGCCACTACCAACAGCCTCGATGACAACAGTAGGAACGACAGGTGGCACTAGACGATAGGCGTGGATCAACAAGGAATTGGCAAACAATATCTCCGCGCTCGATGGGATCAACAACCATTTATTCCAACAACTCAATGCCGCAGTGGAAGCTCTTCGCAACTCAAGTACAGAAGAGGCGGTGCTCGTCCAGAGAAATTCCCAAGTCTCGAGCAAATCCAAAATTCGTCCAGCTCCACCAAGACCATTCGATCCTACAAATTTGAAGGGACCGACTGTTTGAAAGTTGCTGGCGAGTTTGGAGGTGTATTTCACCGCTGCTGGGATCAACGACGATGAGAAGAAAATTGACCTCGTAGTCGCGCTTTTGCGTGGCATGGCGTTAAGTTGGTTGTCTGGCCTATAGACCATCCAACGGTAGCACAAGACCGGTGGAGCATCATTAATGGCCAACGGCGCCCGTCTCATATCACCGACCGTAGGCGTTCTACCCTTGGAACAGATCAATGCACAATGGCAAGAAGCGCTGATGTCGCCAACCAACTCGAACGAATTCTTGCGAGCGATGCTTGCACGTTTTGGACCATTCAACGAAAAGTCGGATGATCGGTACAAACTCCAGAATCTCCGTCAAAAGTCCAGCGTTACACAGTGCATGCGGAGATTCTGCGAGATCATCACCAGAGCAGACATCACCTCCAACGAACTCTGCTTTCACTACAAAAAAGGCCTCAAGCAAAGAATCCGGCAAGCAATCGCCAATTTTGGCATCCAAAACGACTTGTCGTGGATGATCACATCAGCGAAAAGGATCGACGGCGCCGACTACAACGCTCGCATGCAAGAATCGTACGGCTGGCGACCTCCTTACTACAATTACCGTGGAAATGAAAGAAGTCAGTCAGGGGACTCCTCGACTGCGATGGAAGTGGACGCCATCGATGAGAGATATGTACACCTGCTACAACTGCGAAAAACATTGGGCACATCACTCGTAACAGTCGAAGTATACAACACGCCAAAAGGGGGGGAGTCATAGAAAAGTGAGTCGGAAAACGGCAAGGGGCAGAAGAAAAAGGCGCAAATCTTGCCCATAAGGAGCAATTTGCACCGGACAATGGCCCATCTGAACGACCTATATCGCTGCAGAGGGTTTCTAAGATCGCAAAGTTTGACGAGGGGTATGAGGATGACCAACTAGCGATACTGCTAAAAGTTCAACCTAGGGGATGCAAGAGTCGCAGAACAATACTATTGGATGGAGGAGCTTCACACAGCTTCGTGAGCAACAACATGGTTCGCAAGCTGGATTTGCGGACCGAACCAGGTGTGTTTGAAGGAAAACCATTGACGGGAGATTAAAAAAATATAGACTTCAAGAACCACTATGACTACAAATGGGAGATCAACGAGATTTAATGGTCTAGAGGTTTTGTCCAATGAGCGATCACAAAATCATCAGGACAGGACGATATATCCTGTACCGACATAATCTGCAGGTCGTCTGGAGAGCAGCAACGTCTACGTGGAAATCGACGACGCCAAACATCATCTTCCGCACATGGGGTGGAAACCGACAGCGGAAGCAAAAGATGTAGAAGCAGCATAGGAAGCCGCAGTAGTCGGAAAGCGGCAACCTGTGCAGCCGATATCGCTTAACGTGGCAAAACACTATATACGACAAGGAGCTCGTGTATGGCTCGTACACCTTGAGAAAATGGAAGAAATGGAAGTAGCACCAGCTGACTCATCATCTTCCTCGGCCTCAGTAGCCTCATCGGCATCCACAAATTTCGAGATGGTAATTGAAGAGTTTGCACCGCTCATCCAGGAGTTTGAAAACGTCTTCCCCGACGAACTCCCGAGAACCTTACCCCCTCGAGGAGACATCGACCATCGCATCAAACTGAAGCCAGGCAATAGACCTACAATTAAAGGGGTTTATCGGATGAGCAATCACGAGCTGACCGAGCTGAAAAAGCAACTCGACGAGATGCTCGGTCAATGGCTCATCCGTCCATCCACGTCACCATACGACGCACCAGTACTATTTGTAAAAAAGAAAACTAGTGAGATACGTATGTGTGTGGACTATTGGGCGTTGAACGACGCTACCATCAAGAACCGCCACCCTGTTCACCGAGCTGACGAAAATTTCGACGAACTTTGAAGGGCTCAAATTTTTAGCAAAATTGACTTGCACAACGGTTATCACCAGATACGCGTGGCAGACGCCGACATCAAGAAATCTGTGTTCCAAACTCGCTACGGGCATTTTATGTTTACGGTAATGCCATTCAGACTGATGAATGCCCCGGCAAACTCCATGGCGGCAATGAACAACATTTTTTAACCATACCTCGACGATTTTGTTGTGGTGTACCTCGACTACATTCCGGTGCACAATCGCACCTTGGAGGAGCACAATGGACATCTTCAAAAAGTTTTCGAAGTTTTACAAAGAGAGAAAATTTTCGAAAGACTCTCGAAGTGCGACTTTGGTCGGTGTTCGATCGAGTTTTTGGGCCATGTCATCAACAGTGGACGGATCATTGTGCACCCGAAAAACGTGGCAGCAATCATTGATTAGCCGACGCCGACCAATGTTCGAGAGATTCAAGTTTTCCTTGGCTTTTGCAATGACTACTGGTGATTCATACGAAATTACACACGGATGTCAGTGCCTCTTTCCGACCTCATTGGAAAAGAAAACGAGTGGCGGTAGGGAGACAACAAACAAGAAGCATTCACCACTTTGCGGAGCGCTCTGACCTCGATGCAAATCCTATAATTAGCAGATCCAACGGTCGACTACGTCATGGCCACATATGCGTCAGACCTAGCCATCGACGCTGTCCTTCTACAAGACCACAGAAACGGTGAGCAACCGGTCGCCTACATGTCTCAAGACCTGTGAGGACCGGAACTCAACTACGCCGTACACGAGAAGGAAATGCAGACGGTTGTACATTCAAGACATGACGGCGTTAGCAAGAGTGCCGCCAATGCATCGTACGCACTGACCACCATGCGTTGAAATATCTAAAAACACTGCCGAATTTAAGTCGACTTCAAACCCGATGGATGGAGTTCCTTGAATCCGGGCTCGACTACCGCATCCAGTACTGACCAAGCAAAATCAACCCCCGGCACACGCACTCAACCGCCGACCAGATTGCATGGATGAGGTGGCAACGCTACAACTACAGCGACACCCATATCTCGAGCCACTGTTCGCACGAGGGTACGACAAGCATGTCGGATACGACAAGGCGAAATTTTGGTATGACGCACCCTATTGGCGACGGCGATTCACTCGGCAAGTGGTCGTCCCCCCGAACGACGAACTTTGTCGTATGCTGCTCGAAGTATGCAAAGGTACAAGACCAGGTGGACATTTTGGAGAGGACAAGATGCTGAAGAAGCTGACAAGAAACTACTAGTGGGACAAGATGCAATCCGACGTGGCCAACTTCTGCAAATCTTGCAACACATGTGAGCGGCAAAAGTCATGTCGCACACGGCCACCCGGACTTTTGCAACCACTCCCTATTCCGATGGAACAGTAGGCCGATATCTCCATGGAATTTGTCATAGGATTACAATTCACACCCGCGGGATATGATGCCGTCCTCGTGGTCATCGACAAGTTTTAAAAAATGTCCCACTTCATCTCGACAACAACCACCTTCACCGCCGAGGGAACAGCACGGTTGTTTCTAAAGAACATCGCGCGGCTACACGGCGTGCCGAGAACCATCACAAGTGACAGAGGCGGTTGATTCCCCACACGTCTTTTGCACGAATTGATGACCCGCTGCGACAGCAGAATTCAATTTTCGACAGCGTTTCATCCTCAAACCGATGGTCAAACCGAGCGGACAAACCAGACGCTCGAGCGACTACTCCGAAAAGTATGCGAACCTCACGGGATGGATTGGGCACAAAAACTTCCGACCGTTGAAATCGGATGTAATTCGGCAGTTTCCACCGCAACGGGAAAAGCTCCGTTTGAAGTGGTGTATTAAAAACTTCCTGCCACACCAGCCAGACTACAAAGTTGCACCAACATTCCCACTATCGACATTCAATGCCGAGACTTCACCACCATCTGGGAGGAAACACGACAAATCATTGGGAAGATGCAAGCGACGATGAAGCGAGCAGTTGACCGACATCGCAGCGACGACATATTCATCGTTGGCGACAAAGTTCTTCTCAGCTCGGCGAATATCAAACTACGTGGAGCTGACTGTTCGAAGCTCAAACCCCGGTGGTTGGGGACCGGTTGAGATCGAGCGCATGCATACCCCCGTGGTTGCACAACTCAAACTCCTTGACACTATGCAAGTTCATCCCTTATTCCATGTCAACAGACTCAAGCACTACCGAGGCTTTGAAGACAATGTTCCCGGTAGAGATGTCCCTCCACTTCCCGTTCAAGTGGACGAAGACACAAAGTACGTCATCGAGGACATCTTCGGCCATCGACGACGAGGCAAACTGACAGAATATGTTGTCAAGTCGCATGTCTATGACACCGCGCACAACAGCTGGGAACCCTACGACATCCTATGAGACGTCGATAACCTCATCAACGGCTATTACAACCATCACCGGGCCACGTCTTCATGCGTGTCGGGACATCGCAAGTGAAAGAGAGGGAAGTGTGATGAACCAGACGTACACGAGTCCTTAATATTTCCAAGTGGGCATCCTCAGATTTCTCGGCGGACCTTCTTTAATCCGGCCACTCACAACGCGACTCCGCACGCGTAGCTCAACAACCAACCCAACGACCCCGACTATGCCTCATTCGTAACTCGACACTTGTATAGATATCTTTGATCATTTCGACACTTGTCATCGAAGTACACTTATCGCTAATTATGAATTTCTCAAGTGTCCCAAATTCTACATTGTGTTCTGCCTCGCAACTTCTACCTGTTCACGATCTACGCTCCGTTCGGTATAATAGGTAGATTGCCACATGATATATTTATTCTCAATATGTATCAAGTTGTAACGGATTCGACGGAATCCTTGGCCGACTAGGCCAAAACCGCGGTGCTTGAGGGTCTCCGACCCTCAAGCCATCCCGTCCAACGGCCCACAGTCCCAGGTGACCCCGCTCGAGCCACGTGGCTCCTTCGACCGGTCGGCGTGGCACTGCCACGCTACACTCCCCCCCACTAGGAGTGAGCCGCCTCGGCGTCTCCGGTAATCCCAACGTGGGATTCGAGCCCTGGAGCTCTGATACCAATGTAACGGATTCGACGGAATCCTTGGCCGACTAGGCCAAAACCGCGGTGCTTGAGGGTCTCCGACCCTCAATCCATCCCGTCCAACCGCCCACAGTCCCAGGTGACCCCGCTCGAGCCACGTGGCTCCTTCGACCGGTCGGCGTGGCACTGCCACGCTACACAAGTGAATACTCAATGGGCCTAATAGTTTGGATACCTGCACCGTGTACACTATTAAGTTGGCATACCCGTGAGTCCAAATTTTGACATGGCATATCCACCTCTTAAAAAGAAGAAACAACATATCTGACCCTCGCTTGCCATGTTCGATTGACGACATGCTTCGCTGATCGTGCATGGTGACGAGGGTCATGTGATTGTCGCTTGAACGCGACTGTCACCCCCTCGCGAGATCGGGATCGAGCGATGACCCTTTTGTTCTTTTTTTTATTTCGACGTGCAAACCCACTTTTACGAATTAGGGTTTTGTATGTTTTGTGTGGGCTCCGCCCGCGCAAAACATAAAACCCAACATCGTAATAAGGCGTTTTTGCGTTGGAAAAAAAAAACATCGCTCCATCGCGATCGAGCGAAAACACCCCTTTCAAAATTGGACTCTTTTTTCATGGCATACAAACCACCCCTGGTTTGGAGAAAATACGTTAAAAGCGAACCCTCTTTATATTCGGGGTACAAGTCCCGTATACCCACTGACTTCGCAACTAAATAACGTCGCACCCAGTTTCTGCATATAAAGCATGTGAGGGCCACTTTTGCAGAAACATGCGTATGACGTCCACAAAAATTATATAATACTTCCGATATTCACTGTTAAAAACAAATACTTCGGATGTCCACAGTGCCTAAAATCGTGTGGAGGACGAAGTTAATCTCCGCATACCCACTTTCCACACGGGCCTGCACAGGACAACGGCAATGAAACAGGACCCTAATGCAGCCTATCGCAGCACCGACAGCGTGGCAGTCGACAGTGCGAGTGCACCACACAGTCTCTACATACCTCTCTGACTTGGCGTATTTGTCGGGGCGGTCCATGATTGGTCCAGTGCAACCGCGATACTGCTGAACGTCCAATGACCGTTCACCGGTAAGTCGCATATCGCGAACACCGTCCATGAAATGGAAAGTTCATTACCATGTTAAACTCACTGCGTGAACCGTCGTAAACAGCGTTGAACCGACGTTCAACAATGCAGAAGGGACAGACTTTAGGGTTACAGTCCGCGTCCGGACGGCTGCACGTCGTGTCCACAACGCCGTGCGTCCTGTCCCTCGCGCTTATTACGACGAACATTGTATGGTCATTCATCGCACACCATGAACATGTCATCCGAGGGTCGCAGGAAGGGCCGAAAGGGGTGCGGGTGGAGTACTGGATATTACGTGGACCCCTTCGTTGCCCACCGAGCATGGGTCGCCATTAAGGAAGCATGGGACCTCAGAAACGCATGTACCAGGAGCGTACATGGCCGCCATTCGCGCCAAACCACATGGGCTGCGACTCCTGAAGCCATGGCACAGACTCTGGAATGGCCATTGCCGAGTCATAGACCATTGAACAGCCCCGACGCATGGGAGCCATGGATATCATCTGAGTCTAACTGTCCCTGCGGATGTAACCGGTCCTAGTGCACGTACAAATGCGGAGGTCCCAACTATCATTAGCCATCTCCATTGAATGTGTTGTACACCGTAGAAAACATGGGTCGCATGGTATATCGTCATGGCGACACCGAGCCCTACACGTGGGGCACTGTGGCGTTGATGTACCGATGGGATGAAGTTGGGCCATGGGGTGGTGAACCAACCAGCCCCAGCAGGCCAGAGCTCACTCCCCAGCAAGTGAAGGAGGCATGGGCTAGGATGAAGCATCGCTGGGATACGCTCGTTGCCAGGGAGGTGCAACCTACTTTGGTGAACGACCCATGCGAACCAGAGACCATGTACTGGATGTTGGGTGAACGCATGTCATGTCCACGTCCTCCTCACACCCCAGGGCTGTGGCTGCCTTGGGCTTGATACTCTCGGTGGTTGCTTTGTTTCTGAGTTCATCATGCTCCCAAGAACTTACTCAATGTTGCTACTTTCGCATGAGCCAAAGAGAAAGCGGTGTTTCAATTGAGGACCGAGTATGCCATGCAAATGGAAACTGACACATAGTGGATATGTGGAACATGTTCCAATGCTTTTTCCAATGATATGCCACTCCTCACTATGTTTGCGTCAAATACTGGCATTCGTGCACAACATTGGTGTGAAATCATTCACATAATGTCCATTACTTCCTTTACCCATATTTAGGGTTTAGGCTGTGATAGTGGGTATGTCATTCATTCATTCACGGTTTCATGTACTCAGAGCCGTCAATGCATGTTCAAGAGCCTTCACTGTACAGTGTACAGGTACTCCCCACTCTTACATTGGCTTAATGTCATACATAACATTGAACTATTCATGACAAAGGTTACTTCACTCCAAAATATTGTGGAAATGAATGAGACAGTAGGGAGGATGTGTTCCAATGACATAGTGCACGAGTTAGAGAACGTCAAGCCCAGTACAAGAGAGGTGCTAAGTCACACGTACTGATCCACAACTGAACATACACGGGTAAGCCGTGCACGTAACAGATGACCTCACAAGCAGGGCACTCTGCAACTTCATTGAACTCTACGCAAGCATCATAGAAGACCTCCCCAAAGGGGGACGCACACATGCCCGTGCATGGGTTTGCCACTTCATATCTGGCCTGCTCCATGTGTGCTCTACCCAGGCTCAGACTAGCCATCCTGTAACACATGACTTGTGCTTCCTCCATGGCACATCCCGTGTCTTGGGCCACATGTGATCTGACCCTGTGCCGGTGCACTTTCAGCCTTGGCTGCCGCTTGACCACTGTCTTCACAAGGAAATGGGTCCGTCTCACCTGCACACATGGAAAGAAGACAGAGCACTGTTAAGAATTCACAAAGTATACAAATGACACAACGTACAATGAGCCATCAATGGAGGTCAGACAATGCAGCTTTACCTTTCTTCACACAGATCGGCCTCTGCGTTTGCGTTTGCGTTGGATGGGTCCGTCGTCGTCGGATGCATCAGAGTGGGAGGACGACTCCATTGACTCCCACTCCTCAGTCTCACTTGTCTCATAGTCTAAAGCACTGTCTTCCTCTGACCACTCCGAGGACGAGGGATCGTTCCCTGCAGGACTGCCAGGGTTGTCAACCTGCGATGAAAGTGCGGGTTCTGCTGCGTCATCCGCATCTGCCATATAACATGCACCAGCTCCCGCAGCACCACTGCCTGCTGGACCTGCTGCTCCTGATGTTCCTGCTGCTCCTGCTGGTCCTGATGCTCCTGTTGATCCTGGTGCTCGCGCTGCTTCTCCAGCTCCTGCCGGTCCTGATGTTCCCGCTACTCCTGAAGCTCCTGCTGTTGCTGCTGCTCCTCCAGCTCCAGCAGCACCACCTAATGCTCCTGCTGCTGCTGCTGCTCATGCTGCTCCTGCGGCTCCAACAGCTCCACCTGCTCCTGCTGCTCCACGTGTTCGTGCTGCTGTTGCTGCTCCGCGTGTTCCAGCTGCTGCTGATCCTGCTGGCCCAAGTTGTTGTCCACCATCACCTCGCACGCCGCGGCCAGAGGCAAGCTGTTTGGCACGGGCCGCGGCCACGGTAGCTGCAGACAGCGCAGGTGGGTTGGTGCACTTACGTGGGCCATGTCCGGACAGGCCGCAATGGCTGCAGATGCGATCTCTCTGCCGACGTGCGTAGCGGTCCTTCCGTTTGGACTTGGGCCTTCCAGCGCCTCGCTTTTTGCCCGGGGGTCCCCACCCGTTCTCTGCATACTGCACGTCGCCAAGGTTGACACCGGGCATGGGGTGACGGTAAGTTCTCTTCCACGCCATCTTCGTGAGGTGGATGTCCACGTACATGTCGGGGTTGACTCCAGCGTCCAGCAGGAGACTCACTGCATGCTGGCAAGGAATGCCGTACTCAGTCCACTGTCCGCAGCTGCATTTCTTCGTGTTGCAATCCACCTCTCGTCCGGACAGGCTCTTCGGACCAGAGACCGTCCCCGACAGTGGGCCAGCCGGTATGATGTCGTACTCGCGGGCCTTCTGAGTGTAGTTGGTTATCTCGGCGTCGGCGAAAGGTGCCAGTGTGGTTTCACAGTCGTGCGCCAGCTTCTGGCGCGCTGCGAACAGCTTCTGCACCCAGACGTAGAGCTGTGCGAAGCAGTGGAAGGGGTACAGGTGCCTCAAGTCCATAATGCGAGCGTTGAGAGACTCGGCCGCGTTGCTTGTGGTGTGGCCTCCACGGGGAACGGGGATGTACACTCGACTCCACGCCGCTAGAGGGATGCCTGCTTCTGTGGGCCCACCAAAAACGTACTGCAGACCTTGCTCGGACGCCTTCGCCAACTGTTCCTGTGCTCGCTTGAACTCCCGCGCGGTGTACGCATGCGCCAGAGTCCAGAAGATGTCCGCGGCGACCCGACCCGCCTTCAACTTCACGTTCTCGCGGATGTGCTGCGCACAAAACGTGTGTGTGGCTCCCGGTAATTCACGGGCTACAGCGGCAAGCAGCCGGGCGTCACGGTCCGAGATTATGGCAGTACCTCTGTCGCGAGCAGTTGGGTAGGCCTGCACCAGGTGTTGCACGAACCACAGCCAGTTGTCCTTGACCTCCTGACCGCACAGCGCCCACGCCATGGGCACGGAGTGGTTGTTTGCGTCCCAGTACTGTGCAATGAGCAGAACTTGCTTGAATCCATTTTTGAGGAATGTCGCGTCCATGGTTATGATGCGCCGCACATGATTCCACCCCTCCTGACACGCCCCCGGAGCCACGAAGGCTCGGCGGAAGACGTTCTTCTTGTCTTGTTCTGCTGTAGCGACCATCCGGGGGTCCACCCGTTTCAGCTGCACGACAAACATGGAATGTGGACGTTGCTTGAACAGTGCATGTGTTCCATTCGCAAACAGGGATAGGGAAGCAGCGACGGAGGCTATAATGGCTTACCTCCGCCACGTACGCCGGGAACAAGGACCACGACAACGCCTTCTCGCCCATGAGTTTCTCTTGGGCCGCCTTTTTCGCACGGTAGACGACGGGGTAATGCACTTTCTCCCCTGTACGGGCCTCGACAATCTG
Source organism: Penium margaritaceum (assembly GCA_023375785.1). NCBI lineage: Eukaryota > Viridiplantae > Streptophyta > Zygnematophyceae > Desmidiales > Peniaceae > Penium > Penium margaritaceum. The sequence goes on along the minus strand of SZWC01003286.1, from coordinate 3,667 downwards.
CTGCAACGCTTTTGTGTCCGTGGAGGGCCGCTTCTTGATTGTGTGCTCGATGTGCCGCAGGACCCAGCTTGCCCGGCGCGCCTGGTCGCCCTTCTTTCCGGTGGGGGAACACTTGTGGCCATCTACGAACTCGATCACGGCAACGTTGCCGTTCTTGCGCTGGTAGCGCGCCTTCAAGAGCCACTTGCAGCATGCCTGCTTCCAGAGACCGCAGCGGACTTCCAGGCGAGTTGGCTCGCTGCGGACCCATGACACCGGCATGCCGCGGTCGACGGCGTAGTCCTGCACCGCTTCCCGACAGGCGTCCATGTTGCGGAAGGCGCGCCCGCCAGGGAAATTAGTGGGTCGTCCTTTGCGTTTGCGGGAACGGGATGGAGCGGCTTCAACATCTTGAACACTGTTGTCCGGAGGGGGCGGCGGCGTCTCATCATCAGACGACCCTTCACGGCGGACGTGCAAAGATACATGTCAGTGACATGTGTGGCAAATAGGCACAAGACATAGTTCACAGACGTGACTAGCGGACAGCGTACTTCGACCAAGCAGGAGGTCCAACCCCGTCGGCGCCAACGCCATGCCTAGAAAGAAGGTGGGCTCAACCCACCGGCACGGTAAGCACGATACGGACGGACACGTTGACTGCCACCAAGTCTCATCGTGCGCTCTTCAAAACGGTCTGGGGAGCGAGGAGTCATGCGCTCCACAACGTTGACGTGACAGTTCCAGTCGTGTTCCTCCCACTCAGTTACGAGGAAGGATGACTCCGGGTGGTACCGGGAGACGAGGACCTCGGGTGGGTCGTCGTCCTCGTCGTCCGGGTAATCCCCGGCCGTGGCGTACAAAGTGGCAGCCATGATGGCCAAAAGTGGGTATAACAATGTGCGACATGGCTGGTAATATGCATCGTACCCACCATCTACACTTAGAAAACCCACCAGTTAGCGCGAGGAGGAGGACCATCCCGGAGGTACAAACCCGCGGCGACGAAGCTGCGACATTGGTACAACATGTCGAATAGACATGAACAATGGAGTCAACGGTCACGACCCCTGCGGACGACAA
>SZWC01003285.1:139906-156911 GCA_023375785.1 Penium margaritaceum | reverse complement strand
TGGCATCTTTCGTGCCATGGACCTCTTGCATTAGCAACCCCTGCTCTGGCTCCGCCCTGTATCCGAGAGATTCGTCACTGCCACTGTTTGAGACGTTGTCGTCGAAGTTGTATGTTGCTGTCTTACCAACCTCCTTGTATGCGGAGGAACCCCTGGGCTCAGCTTCAAGATCGTAGTCGTCTGGGTCGGAGTCGTCGGTTGCTACCCCTTATGCTGCCACACAACCGCTTGCTATTCCATATTCCACTGCTGGTCTCTCTGGTCCTGCACCTGCTATTGCTACTACACGGTTAGCTCTGAGCACTGACGTTGCCTTGCATGGACACTGTGTTGCAGGGTTGTGACACCTATTCTTTGTGTGGCCCTTACGTCCAAACTAGGGGCTGGTGTTGCTGCGCTTGCAAAGTGGTTCACGCTCTAGGCTGGCACTCCTTGGCCTCCTCCAGCCTTGGCGCAGTCCAGGTGGACGGGGTAGCACAGATACCTCTTCAACAATTAATGGTATGGGATTGTTGTACGTCCTACTGTAGTACCTCTGTGTCTGGCCAACATTCGCGCACGTGGTTGGGTCTTTGCCTGCCTCCATTATTACTACACATGCGTGCTGGCAAGGCTAGCCGTACTCGCACAAGTGACCACACTCACAAGTCGCGTGCCAGAGGTCCAGATGTTGGCAGACGTTTGTTGGACCTTGCACCATCGTCGTGTGCAGCCCCTCCATGATGACGTCGTAGTCGCGAGCCACCAGAAAATGTTCATGGAAATTTTTGCAGGGGCTGGGGCTATCGCCTTGTTGCAGTTCAGGATCTACTCCCGTCTCTCACCCATGATCCTCTGCAGGAAGTACCATACTTGCAACAAGCAGCAGAATAGGTACAGCTTTTGGAGGGACTTGAGACGGGTTTTAAGGGACTCGGAGGTGTTGTTTTTGATGTGTCCCCCACGTGGAACAAGACACATGTACAATGTCCACTTTTGTAGAGGCATGCCACCCTGCCCATCTGGACTTGGGATGAGGTAGTTGACAGCCCACTCGCTAACGGCCCGTAAGTACTATACGGTTGAGTGGAATTGTTCATGGGTCAAGGCCTGGGTGCATTTCCACGCCCAAGAGGCAACCTTCTTTCCGTGCTTTTCCTACATGTTCCTCTGAAGGTGGCAGGCACAATATGCATGCGTAGCGCCGGGCGAATGTCTCTCTAGAGTATTTGCTAGGTCTGCCTCCCTGTTTGACACGGTTACAATACCTGTAGTACACGTCATGGGATAAGCACGGGCCAGATGCAAGAAGAACCAAGTCCACGTCTCTTCACTTTCACTTGGTACTAGGGTCCAGGCCATGTGACACGCATGATCATTTGCGTAGAAGAATTACGCGATCAGCATGACTTGCTTGTGTCCGTTCTTATAAATCGTACCATCCGTAGTCATGATACAACGAGAGAAGTCCCATCCAATACGCGTGGCTCCCCGAGCCACAAAAGCCAGCTTGAACTTGTTGTTGTTTTCTATATCCACCACCGCATGAGTGGTGTGTTCCATCAGTTTCAGCGGCGCAACACGAATAACCAGAAGTGAGATATGTGACCGTACATGCAATATAAGGAGAATGCACAAAAGTGCAACGCTCATGGGTCCTTCTCACGTCTTCACAAAGCAATGGGAAGTACCACAATGATTTGGCCTTGGCGCCCATCAATTGCGTCTATGCCAGAGATCGGGCACGGTAAAGCGTGGAGTTGGCCACCTACAACCAGGCCGTAGACTTGACGATCGCTCACGGCACGGTAGGAGGAGTTGTGGTATCTGTTAGCTACTGAGCTAACCACCTCTGGCAGAGAAGCCGCGAAACCGAAAAGCTCACAAAGGTTTTTAGGCATTCTTCCTTTGTTGACATGTGTCATGCACCCCAAACTTAATCAGGCATACACTTCACCTTCGCCTTAGCATTACATCTCAAGAAGAGCTCAAGTTGTCAATACACAAGAGAGCATCAAGCAAGGGTTGATTGATCAGCATGCAAGACAAGTCCTTTTATAGCTGTCTGTTCAATCCTAGAACTCAAAAGCACATTCCTGGGAAGTGGCCTGAACCAGCCACGTCACCAATAGACTTGCACTGTGGGCTTGACACATAAGCATCCTAGTGTCAAGGTGACAGACCAACCATGTAGCGTCCAAGAAGCTACGGACTTTCTTTATTGGAAGCTTCCACAGCAAGCAAGGTATGCATGGGGCCAGGATCAAACTCACGACCTCTCACTTGGCCAAATCAACAAAATGGCCAAGGTAACCACTCACCCACATGGTGTACTCACAGGTCATATCTCACAAGAGACAGAGCATAGGTGAGTCACACTACAAGGGATCTAGGGGTCATACCTCCACAAGGGGCAGAGCATTCCTGATCCGTCATACAACACTGAACAAGGGGCAAAAACATTCAACAAATATCTCCCTTGCACCTTGCGTCAGTGACCATCATCATTCGTCATCACTTGCATTGACCATGCCGATACCTTGCCTGCCCGCCTGGTGGAGATCCTCTTCCAGTGGCTTTGTAAGCATGTCAGCCCGGTTGAGCTTGGTACCGACATACTCAAGCTCCACTGTCTTCTTGTAGACCAAGTCTCGAGCGTAGTGGTAGCGGATCTCGATGTGCTTTGTGCTCCTGGACAGGACGGGGTTCTTTGACATGTCAATGGCGCTCATGTTGTCAATCGTGATGACCGTTGCCGTTGCCTCTGGTGCCTTCATCTCAGATAGCAAGCTTTGTAGCCACTGCATCTCTTTACACACCTCAGCCAAGGCGATGTACGCAGCTTCAGCTGTTGACAGAGAGACAAATTCCTGCTTGCGACTTGCCCAACTGACTGCACCTCCATTCAATATACACACAAAGCCGGAGGTAGGTTTTCTGTCATTGATATTCCCTCCCCAATCAGCATCAGTGTAGCACATGAGACGGAGTGACGCGGATCCAGCAATGCCTCCAAACTGGAGCCCACATGCCGCGTCCCCTGAAGGTAGCGCATGATGCGCTTCACGGCCTGCCAGTAAACTGGACCGGGATTGGCCACAAACCAGCTCACCTGCCCAACAGCATGGGCTATATCTGGTCGGGTGGCGACCATGGCATACATCAGACTGCCCAGTGCAGACTGATATGGGATACCCAGCATGTCAGTTTTCTCCGCTTCGTTGGATGGGGACATGGAGGTGGAGAGTTTGCACACCAAGCTCATGGATGTGCTGGCAGGTTTGCAATCTGCCATGTCGTATCGTTTGAGGATGGAGTCGATGTATTGTTTCTGGTTCAGGCTGATGGTACCTGCTGCTCTGTCGCGCTTGATGGCAATTCCAAGATAGAAGTCAAGAGGACCCATATCCTTTATCTCGAATTTGCTACTCAGCTACCCCTTGAGATCGTCTAGCAGCTACGTCGAAGAGGAGCATAGAATCAGGTCATCAACGTACACGGCGACCAACATAGTCCCTTTGTCACTCTCATGCACGTACATGCTAGAGTCATTATCGCAGTGCATGAAGGACTCCTTGGCCATGAACGTGTCCATCTCCTGATACCAAAGTCTTGGCGCTTGTTTTAGCCCATAGAGTGCCTTCACAAATCTGCACACCTTGCCCTCAAGAGCATCAACCCCCTCTGAAACCTCCATCAATACCTCCTTGTCAAGTTTGCCGTAAAGGAAAGTTGTCTTGACATACATCTGGTGGACCTCCATGTTCTCGGCAGCAGCAATGGCGAGTATTGACCGGATGGATGCAAATGTCACAACTGGAGCAAAGGTCTCATCGTACTCTGCGCCAGGCCGTTGGGAGAACCCCTTTGCTACCACCCGTTCCTTGTACTTGTCTATCTTGCCATCCTGTTTCCTTTTTACTTTCATCACCCACTTGGACCCCACAACATGAGCCCCGGCAGGTCTGTCCACCAGCACCCATGTCCCATTCTCTTCAATGGTATTGAGTTCACTACGAATTGCTTCTTCCCACTGTGCTTTGTCAGGCCGAGTGAGTGCCTCTACGACAGAAGTTGGCTCCTCTTAAACCAAGAATGAATACCGTACTGATTGGTACATTCGTTCAAAATAGTTTTTTTTCATTCTCCCATCCATTCGTTAATAAAATATTGTCCATTTGAGCGAGTCACCTCTGAAATTCTATCTTCAAGTCAAAATGTTCGCCCCCAGTGTTGCCCTTGAATACAACACAGAATTCAGGTTCACCCATAAGTGGGGACGGCGGCATCTGTTCAAAAAGGCAATTAGCCCCGCGAATGAATAGACCCTCCTTGCTCGTCTCCTACGCGAAGCGAATTCGCGTAGGAAATGGGCAGGCAGGATTGGACGGCTGCGCGTGATCCGCTCCACGCGGACACGCGCAACCGAAGTTTAGAGCTTTGAACATTGATTGTTCGAAGGATCAAGCTCCAGCCACCCATAGGTTGTGAACAGTGGGCGAAATTAGAAAACCCTTGTTTATTGAACTACCCCATTGAACGGGCACTAGTAAAATTCAAAATGCCCCAAAAATGGGAGAATACAAGAAACACTAAATTGGAATTCTAAAAGTGAATGAATGTTCGCGTCAGTATGGTAGTTGAAGCCTGTCCATTCACCCCTATCTGCTTTGTAATGCTGCCGAGGTACTTTGAGGCGTGAACTGCTCCTTGAACCTGCTGGTTGGTGCTGTTGATGTGGAGGCTGGAGGTCTGGTTCGTCGTTGATGATGGGAGAGGCATCCTCCTCATGTTCTGGAGGATCGGATATGTCGGAATCAGAGTCTGATTCCTCCCAGTCATCTTCATGAGCTCCTCTCCCTGTTGTGGCACCTATCCCATGCCATTGTGCTGGTGCTTCGTCTCCCTCTTCAAGGAGAGTGAGCCACTCTCCCTGTTTTGGAGCGTTCTCGAGTTCGAGATGCTCTCCCTTACTCAGAGACGTTTCATGGAAATCCACGTCTTTGCTGCGGATGACCTTATTGGCTCCTTGGTCCCACAGTCGATAAGCTTTGTGGGCGGTGTCATAGCCGATGAAAATGCACTTTCGTGCTCTTGCATCAAGCTTTCCAGGGCCCTCACCGGCCTGGACCTTGGCAAACCCGGTGCAACCTAACACCTTGAGATGGGAGGCATCCGGCTTCCTGCCTGATCATGCTTCTTCAACTACTGTGTCTGATTCTTCTTGCCTCTCCTTCGTAGAGCTGCTGCAGGTGTGAGGTTCACAAGGTAGGTACTCGTACGTGCTGCTTCATCCCAGAACCTAGGAGGAAGCTTGGCGTCAAAGAGCATGCACCTTGTCATTCCTAGGAGCGTCTGGTTCATCCTCTCTGCTACGCCGTTGCTTTGTGGTGAGTAGGGCGTAGTCTTCTGGTGTTCAATGCCTTGTGTCTTGAGCCACTCCCTGCAAGCTTTGTACTCTCCCCCGTTGTCCGTCCTGAATGCCTTCACCTTCTTTCCACTCTGTCGCTCAACCATAGCGACAAAGGCCTGCAGATTATCCTTCACCTCAGTTTTCTTTTTGAGATATACATCCAGACTTTGCAGCTATTGTCGTCCATGCATGTGAGGAAATACCTGCTGCCTCCATTTGACGGTATGCAAAAGGGACCACATACGTCAGAGTGGACGAGATCAAGAGGTGCGAGAGCATACATGCCATTGCGCTTGAAGGGTTTCCTTTTTGCCTTGCCTTGAAGGCATGGCTCACACATGATATCTGCTCCCTCCACCTCATCACTTAGCACCATCCCATGCACTAGCTCCTGCTTTCCCATGAGCTCCAATGTGCGATGAGCCACGTGTCCAAAGCGCCTGTGCCACAGGTTCTCAGAGGATGTGCACGGGCTAGAATGAACAGCCCCGATTGCTGCATGTGCTTGCGGTTTCGTTGCCGAATCATCTGCTGCCACTACTTCCGCTGCTCCAAATTGTCCTTCCTCATCTGAGTCTACATCGCTGCTCTCCTTGTCGTCACTCTCCACCAAAGATTTAGACGTTGAAGTTGTCATTTTGGTCTGCAAGACGTAGAGTCCATCAACGCGAGGAACTTGTGCGACAACCTTCTTGGCAGAGTAGGAGATGTTGATGTCCTTGGTAGGAACTATCACCGCTTCCTTCTCTGTAAAGACCACTGTCATGCCATGGTCAGTTATCTTAGAGACGGAGAGCAGGTTGGCTGTGAAGGAGGGCAAGTAGACCACCCCCTCTAGCTTGAGGTCGGAATCTCCACCGTTGACACCCACTGTGACCAGCTTGTCACCAATCCCCTCAGCTGCCTCAACCTTGCCGTTGGCGACTCTGAAGTTCTTGTTACATGGAGCAAGAGAGANCAAGACGTAGAGTCCATCAACGCGAGGAACTTGTGCGACAACCTTCTTGGCAGAGTAGGAGATGTTGATATCCTTGGTAGGAACTATCACCGCTTCCTTCTCTGTAAAGACCACTATCATGCCATGGTCAGTTATCTTAGAGACGGAGAGCAGGTTGGCTGTGAAGGAGGGCAAGTAGACCACCCCCTCTAGCTTGAGGTCGGAATCTCCACCGTTGACACCCACTGTGACCAGCTTGTCACCAACCCCCTCAGCTGCCTCAACCTTGCCGTTGGCGACTCTGAAGTTCTTGTTACATGGAGCAAGAGAGATGAAGTCTCTCTTCTCGTAAGTGGTGTGCTCGTTTGTGCCTGAGTCAAGGCCATAGGCTCCTGGCCTGAGTATCGCCCTCCCTTTGTTTGAGGCACACTCAGTCATCAAGCTTGTGGGATCCTTCCCACCATTTCCCCCTCGCCATTCATCCCCATCTCCTTCCTCTCTCTTGGTTGCACGGCACTCTCGAGTCCAATGTCCAGACTTGCCACAGTTGTTGCAGTTTCCTTGGCGCTTTGCACCCCTTCCACTGTTGCTAGTGCTATTGTTTCCCTTGTACCCATAGGAGGAGGTATTGCGGAAGGTGCCGTGAGGCAAAGGCAGCCATGTTTGCTTCACTACTGCTACGACGCATGGCTTCATTCCACACATACTCAGAGACGGTGGTATATGAAACGAGATCTTCAGTCCACCCTCCAATCATCGTTATCATGGGGTCCCAACTTTCCGGCAGCGTCATTAGAAAAATCATGGCCTGCATGTCGGATTTCGGGTCCCACCCCATGCAGGTGGCTTGTTGCAAGAGCGTCTCAAACTTCTGCATAAAGGCGGAGACATACTCCCCTTCACGAAGCCTCATGCTGATGAGGTTTTGTAGAGTGAAGAGACGGTTGGCAAGTGAGGAGGACTGAAATACCTTGCCGAGTTTGGCGTATGCCGCGGCTGCCACTGTACAACCGCTGATGTGTGAAAGGAGGGAGGGTTGTATGGAGGACACAAGAATGGCGAGAGCCTTCTTGTTGAGCTTGACTCATGCCACAAGGTCAGCACCCTCCTCCTTTGGTGCTGGGATATTTCCATCAAAATATCCTAGCAGATCTCTGTCATCCATGATGATCTCAAACTGCCACTTCCATAGTGCAAACCTCTCCATCAAACTGAAGGATGGGCAAATGATTCCCTGGTTCCCCTGTCCCTGCTATCCCTACAACTACAACCACTACAGCTGTTGCACCTGTTGTTGATGCCGATGAACCTGTGTTTGAGGCCGCTGTAGGCTGTTGGTGAGAAGAGGAAGTTGCTTCTCCTATTCACGTTGGCCGTTGCAAGCAGATGTAGGCTGATGTAGGCTGGTGTAGGCTGATGTCAGCTCCCGAGGTAGAAAGGTGCAGATGTGTTGCATTCCCCTCCTGTTAATGTTGCCCTGCAAACAGAGAAGTTGGGTGAGAGCGAAGGCGCCCTCACTGCTTGTGACCTTAGCGGTTGCGTGCGTGAAACTTCCCTAACCAGAGGAGTGGGCCCATAACCCTTTGTTAGCTACTAAGCTAACCACCTCTGGCAGAGAAGCCGCGAAATCGAAAAGCTCACAAGGGTTTTTAGGCCTTCTTCCTTTGTTGACATGTGTCATGCACCCCAAACTTAATCAGGCATACACTTCACCTTCAAGAGTACTAACACCTTAGCATTACATCTCAAGAAGAGCTCAAGTTGTCAATACACAAGAGAGCATCAAGCAAGGGATGATTGATCAGCATGCAAGACAAGTCCTTTTACAGCTGTCTGTCCAGTCCTATAACTCAAAAGCACATTCCTGGGAAGTGGCCTGAACCAGCCACGTCACCAATAGACTTGCAATGTGGGCTTGACACGTAAGCATCCTAGTGTCAAGGTGACAGACCAACCATGTAGCGTCCAAGAAGCTACGGACTTTCTTTATTGGAAGCTTCCACAGCAAGCAAGGTATGCATGGGGCCAGGATCAAACTCACGACCTCTCACTTGGCCAAATCAACAAAATGGCCAAGGTAACCACTCACCCACATGGTGTACTCGCAGGTCATATCTCACAAGAGACAGAGCATAGGTGAGTCACACTACAACGGATCTAGGGGTCATACCTCCACAAGGGGCAGAGCATTCCTGATCCGTCATACAACACTGAACAAGGGGTAAAAACATTCAACAGTATCCCGGACCAACTGTGTTGAAATTTTTAGGGCAATCCATGTAGCCGTTGGAGCCAGACATCCGCACCCAATCGTCGGCGTGCAAAAGTGGCCTTCGACAAAGTAGGAAAGTTGCACAGTCTCCAGCATGGAACTTACAACCGCTCGAATGTTTCATGTACAATCCTGTGTCAATACCTCCACACAATGGACATCAATGCCATCCGTCTCACGAAGGACCCATGATAGCCAAAAATTACATGCAACTACGTAGTCCTCAATTGTTGCCTTGCAAGTAGCCATGTATCGAGTCTTTTGGCCCTCTAGAAGCTCATCACCGACAGCCTTCCTTTTTTTGTTGTACCATCGGGGGAGCCGTCCGACGTACCTGCAAAATTTGAGACAAGGAGAAAAAAAACAATGACGAATGCAAACAAATCTGCAAGCACCCAACAAACCCATGGAAAGGATGAGGTTGTATACATGCAGCGCATGATTGTACGAACTCCAACCAAACACAAAAGGCGTGTTTTCTTGAAAAAGCAATGACCTACCCACAATGCAACACATACATTGCAGGTACCGGTAGCTGTCAATGAGTGAAACTACCATGAGCGGATGTTTACTTTCCTTTCAAACCACAAGTGGATGGTTGCTTTTCTTCCACACCATGGACGGATGATTGCTTTTTTTCCAAACTACGGGCGGATGAGAGTCACATTTTGCGTTTCATGGGTACGGGAGAAATTTCACCCTTTTGTGCATGTTGATTCCCGTGGGTTCTTGAGATTCATGGCGTAATGTTGCGGTGGATGCGGTAGGGTCACGGTATAGTGCCTCGGATATATTTCATGCCACCCAAGCCTTCCAATGCACCGGATTCCAACGCCTGATGCTATGTATGAAATGATGGCCTCCAAAGTAGTGAGACACCGTAACGTGTTAACTTTTGCTGGCAATGCATGCACAGAAGAGCTAGGTGTAGCCCTTGGTTTTGGCGTCGGAGCAAGTGGCATGAAAATGTGCTCGCTCTCTATGGATCCACTTCAAGCCGAACCTTTCATCCACCATGTAGTCTACGACAAACATGCAAGCGGCATCCATGTTTTTCAACACCAAACCCTCATTTGGCTTTGTCTCCATTTCTTTGGGCTTCGTAGGAGTGTTGAGTTTCTGGTTGTCCATTGCCTGCTCAAATCACCTCAAAAGAATTCAAGAGATTGATGATGGTCATCTGTTAGAGAAGCCACATGGAGAACATCCAGGTATGCAAACAGAACATAAATTTGTCCACAAGACCAAGAAGGTAATTGTTGGGGTATCCGTCATGGAAGGAGAGTACACGACGATGCTCCATGCTACACCTTACCAGGCCAATTTTCTCGGTGTATGCAACACCTGGAGCACGGGGAGGCTCGTCAGGATGGCAATCCTGTGTAAGAGCGTCCCACTTGGCCAACATCATCTCAAACCGATCATCTTTCTAATCTCTCTCCAACCAAGATAGGACACCATTAAACGCTCCTGTTGGGTCGCTTGGAGGAGGACTGTCGAAATGCTCGTGCAAAGCACAAACGAGGCTAGAAGGTGGAGCCTCTTGTCTGGAGATAGTTATGTGGCCAGAAGTCACACGTGAAGTTGATGAGCCACTTGAAAGAGTGAGCATATAATATATTTTCTACCACATTAGACATCTTGACTATCCTCCTGATCAGACTTACCCCGCTCATCTTGGAATTTGACGGCCATACTAGCACTGTTGTAACAGAGCTCGATGGTCCTCGCCACAGCTTTATCGGGAGTCAAAACAGACTGAGTGGCCTGATACCCAGTGCTGAGTTACCATCAACGGAGGCGTCACATTAAATCAACTTTCTGGAAAACCCCCAGAATAGTGAAGCAGAGAAAGTTTTTGATACTGTCCAATGCAATGCATCTCCCACCTTGTGATATCGTATCCTTGCACACGTCCTTGACGACTAGCAATGCAAAACATCAAACCACCATATGTGGACGACGCCGCTCGTGACAACCATGCATAACACTGTCAAAGTTAAAGTTATTGAAGCATTTAACGGTGCAATCCGATAGGCATGTCAATGTCAGCAAAGTTGGCCTGGCAATTAATTCGGTTTGTTGGCACGTACGCATGCTACTACATGTGTTGCAACCTGGTTGTAGATCCTAAACATCACAGGTGTGTTTCAAATTAAAACTGACAAGCAAACGTCGGGTACAATAGGCCCATCCCATTGTTAGGTCAGTGGAATAGAACCAAGAAAAAACGACATGCTATCAAGAGGAGAGGAGCTTAACAAGTACAAGGGGCGGATGGGGCTTATTCTCCGAAAGCAGGGAAAAATTAGGCTCATTGTTCTAGAGCAAGGGTGGATGAGACTTATTGTTATGTGGAAAGAGAAAATGGGGCTACTTGTTCTAAGGTGGAGAGGAATGAGAATCGTCCCCCAAAAAGGGGGTATATGATGGTTCCTCCCAAACTAAAATGAGCATTATTCTCATGTCAAGTTTGATATGGACATTTAAGATTGACGCTTCCGTGTATGGACTCGCGGCGATGGCTTCATGCACTCCCTTCAGGTCTGCCATTGCGCACTGACCTGGTGGGCTCCAGTATACAGGGAGTCAAGTGGAGCCCATCTATTAAATGGATAAGGTGGACACCGAAGTGCTAGAAAGCCCGCGTGAGCCCACCCATCCCATGGGCTGGATGGGCTCTTGTAATAACAAACCCAGAGTGAAATTGTAGTGTACAAACCATTTTTATGGTTTAAAATGGTCGTTAAATAACTCTCGGGTACTTTGGGTACTCGAGGCTCATGTTTCAAGGAGGCAAAGCCAGGAAATGTATAATAGGATAGAGCCTTGTTTGACTCTACCCTGGAAAACATCCGTGGCCGGATTCTAGGTGAAAGGAGTGTCGAAATGAAAAATCAATCGTGTCACTCTTCCTCCCGTCTAGTTGGCCGCTAGGGTCCTGTTTCCATGTGGCAGTGCCATGTGGAATGATAGGGTTTTAGGATACATGCTCGCAAAAATGTCCTATGACGACTACGTTTGTTTGTGGCGCGGTTCGTCTCAGCCAAAATGGCTGGGGCGACCATTCGCCCGCTCTCCTTGGAGTACAATTTCCAAGGGCCTACACTTTGGGGTTCAAAATTTAGTCACAAAATAGCCCACTGCTGTCACATTGGCATCAGAGCCAGAGCTTCCACACGAAAAAAGAAAAAAAACGTGGTCATCGGAAACACTCGGATGCCAGATCTGGACATATACGGACAGTGTTAGCCGTCGACGCAGTTTACAATAAAAAAAAAGGTTTGGACCGTTTGTCCAGATGCTATCCAATCCGGGGAGAGTGAGAGAGGCCAAACTCCGCCGCCGGCGAGGACGAGTCGAGAGCTCGACGCCAACGAGCAACGAAACACCCCCTGGTGCGAGCAAGCTCACACCGGGGAGAGCCCTACAGGCCGAGCCCCACAGCCAGAACCGGACAGGCCGAGCCCGACAGGCTCAGTCCAAACATCACAGCGCCGTGACGAGTGGGGAGCGATCCTCCCCCTCCCCCTCGCCATGGGTCGACGGCCCAAGGGGGAGGAGAGGGGATGTTCTTCCTCTTTCCCCCCTTTCTGGTTTGGGTCGACTTTCCAAAGGGAGGAGAGGGGACGTCCTCCCTCTCCCCCTCTCTCTCACACGGGTTGACTGTCCAAGGAGGAGAGGGACAGGAGCCCCGCTCCCCCACCCGCTGCCTCCTCTACGCCAATGGCGTCAAAGGGGAGGAGAGGGACAGACGCCCTCCCCCCCCCCTCCCACAACGCTGACGGCGTCGAAGGGGAAGAGAGGGATGGACTCCCTCCCTCCCCCCTTCCAATGGCACCAATAGCGCCGACGGGGTGGATAGGGATAGAAGTCCTTCCCCTTCCTCTTTCATGGCGCTGATGATGCCAAAGGGGGTTGGTGAGGGGTGAGTCCCCCCCCTCCCCCCCCCCTCCATGGCTCGGTCGGTGCCAATGGGGGTGGGTGAGGGAAGAGTTCCCCCTCCCATGGTGCCGACTGCGCTAGGGGGCATTGAGGGGAGCGTCCCCTCCCCTCCCCCCCTCCCTTCATCCATGGGGAAGGCGATGAGACGTACCTCCCTCGCCTCCCCCCTCTTCCGGGCCACCTGTCCAAGGGGGAGGAGAGGAGACGATCTCTCCTCACCCCCCCCCCTCCTCCTCATGAGGGTTGACAGTCCAAAGGGAGGCGAGGAGGCGGACTTCCACTTCCCCGCCCTTCACCTGGGCTGACGGCCCAAGAAGGAAGGAGAGAAGGAAGTTCTTCCTCCTCCCCTCTCCGGTGGCGCGATGGCCCCACGGACAAATCTATGGGACTGACAGTTTAAGTGACATTTTGCTAATGTGCGCAAGTAGTGCAGTTGGTGGCCAAACGCCTGTGAGGCCGGAGGTTGCCGGTTTGAATGAGGAGGGAGCCAGTTTTCCCTTTTGTCTCCAAAACGCTTCTTTTTAACTGGTTGGTTCTACACAAACAGGAGGGCAAGTCCTCCATTTGGCGTCCATTTTGAACACCGTAGAAACCGGTTTGAAGCTGAGAATGAGCTTTAAATTTTTCAAATCTTGAAGTGCCACCAGCGCTAGAGGCGAGGACGACTTCCTCGGTTGGACCCAAGGTTTGTCCTTGTTGGCAGCGGGTTCACCGCTATAGAAATAACATGGAGCTCATTCTTAACTCCTAAATGTATTGAGAAGCTCTCAATCATTTTTCTTTAATATTATTCTATTCGTAGAAAAGGGGAAGACCGACAGTTTCCCTGACACTCAACCAAGTGACGCTTGGAAGCTTCCGAGAATCAAGCAAAAAAGTGGACACTCAATGTGCCAACATTTTGGTCATTTTTCATTAATCATCAAGTTGAGAAATTCTATGTCAATCATGCTAAAAAAAGTTTGGAACGGTGAAAACTTTTGCGGTCGAACCCAAGTGTGTGATCAAGTTGATCATGGGTTCCGATGCAGCAATCTAAGAGCTCTAGTTGAGATCCCCCAAAAATGAGCGGTCCTGACTTTTGTTTTCTTTTCCATTCCAAAGCACAAAAAGGAGGGAAACCGACAGTTTTCCATGTCCTGTACGGAACTCACTTGGAAATGTTTCAATGCAAAAAGTTTAGCCCCGATTGTGCCTGATTTGTTCTGGATTAGCCTCAAAGTTTGGGATAGTTCGTGAAAAAATCCGAGAGGGTGACCGTTAAAGGCCACGACATGGCTCATTTTGGGTTGTAGGTTCCTTACGCAAAATGACAATAACAGCAACGGGTTGCAAAACCAGAATTGTGACGTCCGTTGAGATGAATTCTTGATGAACAAATTCTAAAAAGCACCGGACATGTTGCAGCCACTCAACAACTCTCCTACTCGCCACAACAATGTAAAATGTGCAGACAGTACAAAACGAGCGTCATTGCATGGTTACACGAGCGTTGACGTAAGTGCCAATTGACGTAAGTGCCGATTGCACTACCGGCAACAGCACAAGTGCTGGTTACAAAAATATTGTTGATTTTTAACAGACCACTAAAAAAGTGCCAGCTGCACTTCAATCTCAGATAGCGAAAGCATCCGTGATGCTCATGCCGAATGCACTGCTCATGGCCTACAGAGACGTGACAAAAACAAATAACAATTGCGTATCCACGTAGGTGCCGATTGCACCAAGGCTACTGGATAAGTCATTTGTGCTTCGATTTTTGCTACAAGAAAAATGTGAGTGCCGATCGTACTCAACACACACGCGATGATGAGAATTCCTAATCGAGAGCCAATCCCACAAAACTAACAAGTGTCGATTGTACTTGGAACACGACCAACATGAGAGATGCAATTGTAGCATTTACGTGAGTGCCAAACGCGAAATTACCACGAGTGTTGAATGTATGACCTATGTGTGCGTCGGTTAAATCATTTACACGAGTGTCAAATGCACCATTGTCATAAACGCCGATTGCACGGTTGACAAAATCTACGGGTTGCAATTTCACCATAGGTGCTGAATGCACTAGCGATGCGAGTGCTGAATGCACTACGGACATGAATTCTGATTGGACTAGCTATGCTAGTGTTGATGGTACAAAACATGTTATAAGATACCGACAACAACGATAAGGTGGGTGCCAATCTCACCTCGTTGTATCAACTAGCAAGAACTAGCCAACTCGTTGCCTCGACAAGCTAGCTTGTGATGAACCACCAAACGAAGGCATACGATGTATGCACAAAAATGGTTCTATGCACAAGTGGGTCGAGCACATTGTTTGAAGTGCTAAAATACGTTGTCTCACGTTTGCAAGGTATCTTGGTGACGTCAAGGATGTTCATACTGTCGGATTCCTCAAATAGAGGATCGTCAGGCATGGCTAGAAACAATTACAGAGTGCTGTGGTGATCAAATGTATGCCCGAACGGCATAGCAAAAACAAAACGGTCTCGGTCATCACCAATTGTGACGATAATTGCAGTTTGAAAACTTTGCCCTGGCAACAGCAGCATGGGAAGGTACTTCCAAAAGAAGTGTACGGATAAATCACATGGGATGAGGACGATTTCCTCAAATTTGGACCATGCTAAAGGTGGACGAACTCCTTCGTGTCCATTGATGGAACATGCTACAAAAGCCCAGTCGGTTAAGCACCAATTCCACAACATGTACCGCTTGCATGACCGCAAGGGATCATCGCGCATGACCAAGTACCATCGACAACCCACGTTTCAATGGATCATGGAATATGCGATTTTTGCCATTGTACCTCAGCCACATGAAGTTATGTACACGGCATTCATGGAAAACGTGCACGACATGCACAATAACCTTATCCACTAGGTGTTGGTGTGTCAACCACAACACCAGTTATGGATAAGTTGGACGGACGAATGATCACAATGACTTTTTGACATTTGAACAAGCTGGCAATATCAGCTGATGTTTTGGATAAATACGATGACACCATTGCACCAAACAAGTGGTTTGGTGGGTGCAGGACGTGTGCTACAACATTCACACGTCCCATTGCACTACAATTTAAAAAGGCAAATGCCATCGTTTCATGGCTTAGCCCGTTTCATGACTATGCCATGAAATGTTAAACACACCTGGTGTGTTAGCATGCCGACTTCAATCCTAGAGGATTGTCATCGAGCTGCCTGTACACAGTGTGCACTAGATGCATCAATGCCTTTCGAAGGTTGTGAGCATAATTAGTCATAGCTAATGCAAACATTGGCCCATGATTGAACATGTCAAGGATGACATCTTTGATTGAATCCAATGGCGAAACCATTGACGTCGTATCACTCGGTAAGTGATGGATACAAATCGTGGTACCCGACCGGTACGAACGATAAGAAGGTACATGAGTGTATCAACAACCCTCTTCAAAAGAGAAGGATATTTTTTATTAGGGTTCTATATGCGCCATAGAGGGCTGGAGACTCTTCTATGGGTTCTCTACAGTTTAAGACGTGCAATGCGGTAGTCGAAGACAATAAACGCTCAAACTCTGGCAAATGACGGGATCGACTGAATGCCAAATGTGAGCAGTTTTTAAGGTGAAACCTTCACTCTATCATCACTTGGCGAGTGAACATGTCTTGGGCATTGATATTCAAAAGCACGTGAACCGATGTTGATGACATAAATTCATCCACGATTTGGTGAAAATCTAGTCCAGAGAAAATGAGTGACACACGTTTTCTACCAATGGTGATTGGAAGAACCATGACGATCTCATCGATTTCTACAACCAACTATGACATGGTTGGGATCACGTCATGGTCTGGGTTTTGCGCTCAAAGCTTATGACCGTGGAGACGATGTATAAGCCGATAGCTTTCGGCTAACAGTGTGTTAGCACTTGCATCTTCGTGGTCCGACCGACCACATAACGAGTCGCAATCAACATTGAGGGGGAACAATTACCAGTGTGTTGTAACTAAATGTTGATATAAGGACTCTTCACGATGGACCTTGAGAAACGATATTTCTCATCAGGTTCTTTTGATGTTTGGAGAAACGTCTCAAAGCTGAGAGCATCATGACAGGGTACACTAGTCGTGTACGTCATGCTCTTCAAACATCATGTGGATGGATTTTGATCATACCAAAGGCATGGTGTAGCATCGGCTATCCAAGTTTTTGGAACAAAACCAACCTACGAGAGAGATCATAATGATCATGGTGTAGTTGAACCATGCTTCACTGACCTGAAAGGTCGTGGTGAAGTGACTCAAGCCCCTTGGTTTTGGGGATGGTTTCATTTATGTACATTGCCGAATGCAAGTATAATATGTTTTTGGATGTTGCTACGGTAACATCCAGGATTGTGGTGGTTTGTCACATGTATTCAATGAGGGCAATACCCTCTACAAGTGCCTTGGATACGGCATGTGTAAAA